>JAQGBX010007991.1:0-10921 GCA_034698745.1 Megaphyllum sjaelandicum
ATATTAGGCTGAATAGCTGCTACAACCCAGAAATTCGAAATAAAACGTTCACATTTTGGAAGCAAATATCCAAATATCAGAAAAGTCTTGGTAATTAAAATTAAAATATGAACATGCACGTGGTTTCATATATTTTGGTTATGAAAATCTAATGCTATTTAGATGTACTGTCTGTAAAACTTATATGGCATAGAGTAAAAATTGAAGTATTTGGCAACATAATTTCATCTACCCATACCTAACCTGAACTAAAACATTCAAATCACTGCACTAGCTGTGTTAAACATTTCAGTTTTTATTAAATACATATACCATAACAGTTGTACATCTAAACAGAACTATACATGTACATTTTCAGGACCATAGCAGCTTTGCAACCGAAAAGCAATTCGATTTCAAAACGAAAACATTGCAATTGAGTGAATCGAAATAATCCAAAGAAAAATTATCTTAATATTGATTTTATTTTCGTAATCCCATTTCCTCAAGTCGACAGTTGAGCATACACTGCGCGCAACACTGAAAGTTTCTGGTTTTGGAATGCAGCTTTTACGTGGTGTGACATTCCTGAAGAGGTTCCTCAAAGAACCTTTAGAACTATGGAACCTTTCCGTAAGGCCCATAATGGTGATGTGGTCACCATTTTTAGTTGAAGTGCTTCAAAGCACCTTTGTGGAAAGAAGGACGAAGTTTTTCTGAAGAACCCTAAATCAACCTCACATTTTTTAGAGTAGTATACACAAACTACACAATGTTACACATAAAGGACACAATATAACATAAACACACTATTGCACATAAAATACACTATATTAAACATACTGCTATGGTGTTGTGTCCAAATTGTCTAGTACAACCTTTTTTTAAATTTGACAAATTCGGGGAAATCGCGTTTCAATTCCCAGAAAGAGAAGGAAAAACAGAAAGATTAAACTAAATAGAAAATTAATCTAGAAGCAACCCTTCTTACCATATGTAGGTGCGAAGAGGGTCGTCTGCTCGTTTCATCGTAAAACAGAGTGGAAACTGGAGGTAGATCCATCTTCAAAAGCCCTGCAATAAAAAATATGAGGAAAATTTCAGAAAAAACATTTCATTAGCAAATTTATTCGCTGAAAATATCGGAAAGAAGTTCTGCCTAGGCAGCCTAGAAAACCATTTAAACTGAAATTTCATTAGATAATTTTTGTCCAAAATAAGTTTGAAATATCCAAGGGTTTTCGTATTTTAAGGAGACCGTTTTCCAGACTCCTTACATGTACATTGTCCGAGACGTGCACACTCATAGGAACGTACAACCTGGTGTCCTGCAACTTTTAATTTTTATTTTTTGAAATTAATTTTGTAAAACGCGTTTTGTAATTTTCACGTCGCGAACTAACTTCGGCTGTTTCAAATAAAACAATATTGTCTAAAGTTAATTTGCTTGGTGATTTAATTATTCGCGTTGGAAGACACCATCTAGCTTAATTCTGAAATTTGGAGCTTTCCTCGCGGCACAAAGGGAATGAGCCCACATCAACCCATTTCATGTACTAAAAGCGGACGATTCTTCATATCATTCTGGTACCCATTAACCCTTTCGTGCCCAAATTATTTCTGACATTTTTTTCCAGCAAAACATTTTTTTTAATAATGTAGACGTATATAAGGGAAGCCTCTGATATTGTTTTGATTTTTAAATTATTTTTTCAATTAATTTATTTATTGGTACAACACTGTCCCACTGGGCCTGAATTTATACTCGGTTTACCATAAATTTAGGCCCAGTGGGACAGTGTTGTCCCAATGTTTAGTGCTTTTTTAGACCCACTGGGACAGATATGTCCCATTGATAAAAATCTTGTAAAATGTTACAAAATAGCCAGATAAATAATATATCCTAGTGTATTATCAAAGAATACATGTTCTAATAGAAAAATCCAATAGAAAAAAAATCGAAATTATGTTATTTGTGCCTTGATTCTTAGGTATTATTACTTGAAGTCGAAAATTTGCTCTGACACAACAGTGTAAAAATTCCTTCTCTATTCAATATTAGGTATTAAACACCATCTAGCGACCATTTTTATAATTACTAAATACCAGGCTTAGTTAGCTGTTTGCAATAGACAATATTGTTTCAGCGGGAATTTTTTGAATTTTTGCTGGGACACATATGTCCCATTTGGCATGAAAGGGTTAAAAAGTGACCAGATAATGGATGAGTCACGTTACATCCTGCTTTCAACAACTAGGCATTCGCAGATCCGAACTTTGTCATATTCATTTACGAACTTCAGAATCAGTTGCATTTTGCGATTGCATTTAGTAAGTCCGTGATCAGAGCATCCGAGGATATTTACGATGATGTTATAGGCGACTGGGAACCATTTGGTACCTCGGGCATTAGCATTGACCGTCAGAAAGAGATTCAGAAACTTATTCAAGTTGTCAAAACTGAAATCATCTAACCGTGTGGGATGATAACAATTGAGAACGGCGTTAAGAACAATCTACTGTCACGGTCAGCTGACCGTGATCAATCGAACTTTATACTCTAGGTGACACAAGTTGCGTCACCATGAAGTTAAGTAACCTTTGGGATCACATGATACCGAGATCGGTATTTAAGGCAGGCACAATTGTTGCTAGAGTCGGTCTTGAACTCAATCTTGTTATGGTGCTGTCGGATGAAGCTGGTTGCTGAGAGTGAGTTTGGTACGCTATGCGAGAGCCATGTCCGATCTTAGAACTTGGGGGGTTAACTTGCTTTAAATCTTATTTACCTTGTTTTACCTATATTTGGAAGGAACTGCAGTAATCGCGACCCTGAACCCTGCCTAGTGGTTCCGCGTGTTTTATTGAATCCTTGATTTGGGGGAAACTGCAGTAATCGCGACCTTGAACCCTATCTTGTGACTGCGCATGTTTTAGTTAATGACTTTATTCTCGAAATGTCGTGTATTTGATTTCCTTGTTTACGATAATGAGTTTGAGTTACCCTTTGGCATTAAAGAGTTTTAATGTTCCACTAATTCTCAATAGTCTTCTCTGCTTGATTGTTCTGATCTACCTGGTGTTACTGCATTCAGGCTTACGCACGTCGTTTCACTCCAAATGAGCGAATCTTTCGTTTTCGCTGGTTTGTTGGAGCAAATGTGGAAGTACATTCACATATGGCCATTCAATTAAATAAGCCAAAAACTTCTTTTCACGAAGCAGCGCCGCTTGCAGCCCTTCGTTGGTTGGGCAACAGGAAAGTAGAAACGGATACTGCATTTAGATATTGCGTTTCATGCACGAAACCCCAGCCACGATCTTGGGAAAACTTTTTAGATTTTATATTACGTAGTATACATGGGCACATCTGAGACAAATATTTACTTTTAAGATAAGCAAAAGACAAGATTGCATCGGATTAATATGCGTTTGTACACTGTATACAGGGTGTTTCAGCGCTATGTTGCTAAACGTTGTGAGCATGTAGAATGGGTCCATACAAGCCATTTATGTTCATGTACCCATAGGCGGAAATGCCCGGTTAGGGTGCTGGAGGCCACCAAAGATCAATGCAGTCTCATTTTTTATGTGCAATGGCACGTGTACTGGTTGACGTATGGTTGGCCACCCATTCCAGAACATCTTTCTCGAACGCAGGGGTTCGTGCAGTTCTCGAATTACCATGATGTTATAGGCGACTGGGAACCATTTGGTACCTCGGGCATTACCATTGGCCGCCAGAAAGAGCTTCAGAAACTTATTCAAGTTGTCAAAACTGAAATCGTCTAACAGTGTGGGTTGATAATAATTGAGAACAGCGTCAAGAACAATCTCCAAATGAGCGAATCTTTCGTTTTCGCTGGTTTGTTGCATGGAGCAAATGTGGAAGAACATTCACATAGAGCCATTCAATTAAATAAGCCAAAAACTTCTTTTGTCGAAGCAGCGCTGCTTGCAGCCCTTCGTCGGTTGGGAAAGAGGAAAGTAGAAACAGATACTGCATTTAGATATTGCGTTTCATGCACGAAACCCCAGCGAAGAACTTGGGAGAACTATTTAGATTTTATATTACTTAGTATACACGGGTACATCTGAGACAAATATTTACTTTCAGGATAAGCAAAAGACAAGATTGCATCGGATTAATATACGTTCGTACGCTGTATTTATTGGGCACATTGCCGTATTAACCCATGGCAGGGCCCCAAGGCTTCAAGCTTCTTTGGGCCCCTCGATCCCCATCCCCCCTCGCTGCCCCGAATTTTAAAAAATTTTAGAAAATGTTGCAAATTTGTACTCAAAAACCGTGGAACATTTTGCAAATTCATACTTAAAAACATGGAAAATGTAAATTCGAACTGGGAAACCTGAAGAATTTTGCGAATTTCTCCTCGGAAACCGTAAAATCTTTTGCAAACATCTACATGTACTCAGAAACGTAAATTATTTACAATATTGCAAAGTTGTACTCAAAAAAACATGGACAATTTTGCAAATTTGAAAAGGGATAACCTTAAGAATTTTGCAAATTTGGTCAAATTGTTTTCAAAAACGTAGAAAATGCTGCAAATTTGTACTCAAAAAAACGTGGAAATTTTTAAAAATTAATAGGAGAAAAACGTGAACAAATTTGAAAATTTTAACAAGGAATCGTGGAGAATTTTGCAAATTTGTCCTCGGAAAACGTAAAATATTTTACAATGTTGCAAATTTGTACTAAAAAAACACGGAAAATTTTGCAAATGTATGCTCGAAATACGTGGAAAATTTTGAAAATTTGAACAGGGGAAACGTGAAAAATTTTGAAAATTTGAACAGGGGAAACGTGGAAAATTTTGAAAATTTGAACAAGGGAAACGTGGAAAATTTTGAAAATTTGAACAGGGGAAACCTGAAAAATTTTGCAAATAGTGTGAAATGTTTTGCAAATTTATAGTCGAAAAACGTGAACAATTATGAAATTTTTTTAAAAAAGAGAGAATTTCAGAGAATGAATGAATGATCATGGGCCCCTTCTTTTGGTTTGCCCCTAGGCTTGAGCCTTGTCAGCTTTATTGATAATACAGCCTTGCTACAATGTATATGCGGCTTATACTAAATACCTTAAACTCGCTGTTGTGACAGTTTTAAGCATGAAATGTACACTGGAAAACACAATACAATAGAAAGTGGTCGACATGGGTCACCATTCAAAGGTGGTCACTTTTCCAGGTTTTACATGTACAATGCATATGCGGCTTATATACTAAAAAATACCATAAACTCGCTGTTGTGACAGTTTAATTAACGCAGCATTCGCACACGTGTGCGTGTCTTTTATTAATGGGGTCACACTGGTTATTAATCCAGTTTTTAATTCAGGTTCTATAAATTTTTATTCCCGAGACATCTGGCGCAAAATCCATCCGCATGATGCGGACATGGACGAGCCCCCTGGATGTGACGTCACTAAGTACACTAGCCTTCCATTCAGTCACGCATAAAACCAACAACCCTCCCATATATATAATTTCTCAATTATCGCTTATTTTTTAAGTAAAATCGTATAATTTTCGCCAAATATTGAACCCTCAAAACTGCGGTTTTGGTTAAAAATCCAATATGGAACGATCGGGCGGCCATTTTGAATTTTTTTCCCCCTTTTTCACACGAATCGATACGCTATAGCTCGTGTTTATACGCCAAGAAAAATAGGCCTAATTCCCATTTTTTTGGGGATACTTGATTTATTTCAGAGATTTTCGATTTGAGAAATTTTTGTCAGTTTAACTTACCCGGATTTTAATTCGATGCCTTATTTAATCCTTTTTTTTTCAGACGAATTAATTGCTGCAGGTTGAAAAATGTCACCTTCGCGGATGAATATTACGTATATACGCGAACGCGCACAATTTTCCTTCCAGGTCCTTATCTTTTTCTCTTGATTCCGGATTCTTCCAGATTCTCGTTTGTTCCGGGATGAATTTTAAGCGACTTTGTTGTTTTTTTCTTCTGTTGTTTTTCTGTTTTCCTCCTTTTTTTCCTGTTCGGTTATCCTAATTTCGTCATGTTGATGTGCCGCAGTTGGTTCAGCGCCTGTGCCGATTACAATGGCGGATGGAAGAATGGAATCGATGGAATCGGAGGAAGAGCTCATTTTAAAGATGCTTGATCGGAGGCGGGGGTGGAGGGAAGATTGACGGCGCTCTGGCCTGTGGATGCTGAGAGATGCGGGGGCGGTTCATGAACGACCGTCTGTGATGCTTTTTTTCTGTATAGCGGTCAACCATAGAAAATTGGTCGAAATCACAGCAGTCAGTCGCTGAAATATTGTCAAAATGGTTCGAAAATGATTCAATTTTTAACCAAATATGGTTCAAATCATGCGCAGCAGTCAATACGCGAAAAATGGTTTAAATCACAGCAGTCAATAAGCGAGAAATGGTTCAAATCACAGCAGTCAATAAGCGAAAAATGGTTCAAATCACAGCAGTCAATAAGCAAAAAAATGGTTTAACCCTTTCATGCCAGGAAATTTTTCCCTCATCCAAACTTTTTGAAACTTTGAAAAATGAAACAATATATTATTACTATGTTCTCTGAATTTTTTCAGATTTTTCTATTAAAAATTAAAAGTTACGTAATGTCACTTCGAAATTTCAACATCCCGAAACAATGGCATAATTTGTGCCAACTAGTTTTTTAAGACATTTTTTTAATCGACAGGATGTTATTTTTTAGATTAATGCAAAAAATTCACTTAAAAGTATTAGAAATAAATTTAAAACGACTTTGTTTTTAAGCCAATTAGGCCTACCGCAAATTTCTTGAAAGTCATGTTTTGAAAATGCTATAATTTCTTTAAAAATGCCAGTGGGATGCACTATGAGCATGCATTTAAAGAGGGGCTATTCCGCTATACACTGAAGCATTGCAGTGCAACCAAAAGTCAATTTCTGAGGGGCAATAAATTTATTAATAGCGCCATGGTACTTAAAAGTACCGGTGGGCATGAAAGGGTTAAATCACAGCAGTCAATCGCTGAAATATTGTCAAAATTGCAGATGCGATTTGAACCAAAAATGATTCAAATCATGCACGGCATTCAATTGGCGAAAAATGCGCACAATCACTTTAGCAAATCGTCGAATAATGACCAAAATCACTGCAATCAATCGCTGAAATATTGTCAAAATGGTTCAAATCACAGCAATCAATAAGCGAAAAATAGTCATAATCACTTTAACAAATCATCGAATAATGGTTAAAATCAAAGGCGTCATTATCCGAAAAATAACCAAAAACGCAGCAGTCAATCGTCGAAAAATAGGCTAAATTGGCTAGTCAATCAGCGAATAATGGACGAAATAGCAAGATTAATCAATCGTCGAAAAATGGCCAAAATCACAAGTCAATCGTTAAATAATGACCAAAATCACAATTGTCAATCGTCGAAAAATGGGCAAAATGACACCAGTCAATCTCAAAAGTTGGTCGAAATCACAGCAGTCAGTCGCTGAAATATTGTCACAATGGTTCAAAAATGATTCAATTTTAACCAAATATAGCTCAAATCACAGCAGTCACTAAGCGAAAAATGGTTCAAATCACAGCAGTCCATTGTCGAAAAATAACAAAATATCACAGCAGTCAATCGTTGAAAAATGGCCAAATTCACAGCTGTCAATCGTTGAAAAATGGTGAAAATCATTGCAGTCAATAGGCAAAAATAATGAAAATCACTGCATGCAACTAATCGTGGTCAAATGATTAAAATCACAGAAGTCTATTGTCTAAAAATGGTCAAATACACAGCAGTTAATCATCGAAAATTGGTCAAACTCGTATTAGTCAATCGGTCGAAAACTGTCAAACTTATAGTAGTCAATCGACGAAAAATGGCCAAAATCGCGAGTCTCAATAGTCAATAGTCCACATGGACAAATCGTGTTCGTTATAAGCGGTTTTTACCCTAGGTACATAAAAGTTCAATTTCCGCATCTTTCTCAAAATAAACAAGAGTTTTTGGGCAAACGTTGATCTTTAATATTTGTCGACCTTTGAGAAACCGGAAGTGCATCTATTTCGAAAGGTCCATTTGGGGTTGGTTTGGTGGGTTTAATGTTCGTTATTTTATGTTTTTTTTTTCTATTGTGTTTGTGGTTGGATTGATTTTCGTCCATATTTGAAACAGCAGCAAAAGCAGGAAAAAGCTAATTAATTTGGACATAGTTTCGTCCTGGCGCAAACCGGATGTGAGTTTTTGAGATATCATAATATTTCCTTTCCTCGACAGACGTTTTTGAACTGACATTTATGAAGAAGTCACGACTAAATGCTGCTTAGAATCTTAAAATGTTGACTTGAAAAAAACTTTAAATCTGACTCAAAAAATCACATAATCGAGAAATTCATAGAAGTACAGTTGCTCGAATCAATCAATAGAGACTTTGGGTGAGTTTTTGTATAAGGTTGGATAAGTATTTATATAAGTTTATGAATGATGTTCAATTAGCAATGAGTTGTTTTTTATAATTACGATCGAACCTCGTTAAGACGAATCACTATTCGTTGGTTTTCAACCGTGGTTCGTAATATCCGAATTCAGAATTTGGTTAAGTGGCATCCTTAACTCTTTTTTCCTCAAATAGCTTTCTTGCTTTGATTTTAAACAATGACATTAACATTAGTTGTCTATGCCCCATATATAGGGACGGATACTGGAAAATACTTCGTACTGTACGAAATTCGTATTATGCGAGTTCTTCCTAATGAGGTGACGTTTATGTAAGCCTGGGATCGGCAACCTTTTGAGACCGAAGAGCCAAAAGTTACAATTTACAAAATTTTCTAGTTTTTAAAGAGCCACTAACATTATTGTTTCGATATTATTCAATGTTATGCAGGGTTCCCCCAGACCTGGAAAACCTGGAAAAGTCAGGGAAGTTGAGAATGACCTGGAAAAGTCAGGGGAGAATGGTTTGTATTGAAAAAGTCATGAAAATTCAACGCAGTCACGGGGATTCAAAATTAATACTTCTACGAGGTTAACTCGGGGCCCATTTTTCGAGTAGCGAAAATGTACAAAAATTTTCCACATTTTCAGAGTACAAATTGGCAAAATTTTCCACCTTTTCCGAGTACAAATTTGCGAAATTTCCCACGATTTCTAAGTACAAATTTGCAAAACTTTCCACCTTTTATGAGTACAAATTTGAGAAATTTTATACGTTTCCTAGTACAAATTTGTCCACGTTTTCCGAGTAGTACAAATTAGTAAAATTGTCCACGCCTTCCGAATACAAATTAGCAAAATTACCCACGTTTTCCGTGTACAAAATGTCCAACATTTTCCGAATACAAAATTTTACGATTTTCAAATTGACGTTAGTAAATTTAAAAAATATATATTTTCCAGTGTCAATTTTGGAAAATGTCAATTTTTCACGTTGTCATTGGTCAAGGAATTTTTTTTTTTTAAACCTGGAAAAGTCAGGGAAGTTGAAAATGATATTTCTGGGGGGAGAGCCGCATCTTGACATCGAAAGAGCCGCGGGTTGCCGACCCCCTATATACAGGGTTTCCACATTTTTTGAGAATGAAATTCCCTGACTTTCCAGGTTTTTACAGGACGTTTTTGAATTATTCCACGATCATGAAAATTAAAAGATGTCACCTCATATTTTAGTTTTTTTTTTGACTCAGCAAATCTATTTATTTCTAGTAAAAATGGTATATACAAAAAATTAAGCATGAACATAACTCTAAAACATTTGTAACTAATAAAAACTTAGATGGGAAAACAAAGACAATTTTGCAAATTTGAACTCGGGATAACGTGGAAAATGTCGCAAATTTGAATTCGGAAAAACGTGGAAAATGTTGGAAAATGTGGAATTTTTTTGCTAATCTGTACTCAGAAAATGTGGAAAATTTTGCTAATCTGTACATCAGAAAACGTGGTAAATTGTAAATTTGTACTCGGAAAACGTGCATAATTTTGCAAATTTGTACTCGGAAAACGTGTAAAATTTTGCAATTTGTACCGAGGAAAATAGAATTTTTTTTGCTAATCTGTACTCAGAAAATGCGGAAAATTTTGCTAATCTGTACATCAGAAAACGTGGAATTTTTTTTTTTGCAAATTTGTACGAGGAAAATATGGAATTTTTTTTTCAAATTTCTACTCAGAAAATGAGCCCTGAGCTAACATTGTAGAAGTATTAATTTTGGATCACCAATCTTTTCCAGGTCATTTTCAAGTTCCCTGACTTTTCCAGGTTCTCTAGGTATGGGGTAAACCTGTCTTAAGTAGTGTTTCAGTTTACCTGTTTGGTGCAACGGCTGAATTATATGGCGAATTTGATTGGGCCCACTCGTGCAGTACAATTGGCTAGCCAGTGCGACCGGAAGTCGTGAAATTTTTTTGGCGCCGTGCAAGCTCACGACGTCACCGGTCCGCCATGTTGGATACACTGCCTACACCGACTCTTTCGTCAATGTAGTCCGTGTACACTCAGTGCAGATATTGAACTCAATCGAACAAGGAACGTAGGGCGCACTGACTACACTGAAGTATACATGTTGCCCAACCGATTGAAACGCGTGCAGAAACTTACACTCAGTGTACACTTTTTGGCCCAATCAAATTCGCCAATAGACTTTCATTGTAAATAGATTTGGTAGCGGAAAGTTGTGGATTTTCTGGTTGAATTCTTCTAATGGCGAATTCGGCTCATCACACCAGGTGCAGTTACAGTTTTTGTGGGTGTAGACCGATGACGTCACATGTGTTGCGCGATGCGACCTCTAGACGTCAGCGACTCACGCAGCAGTCTTGATGCATTGCGTCAACGATCGTCCACGGCCTCCAATGTAGTCACCACTCACGCAGCCCTGCGACGTGCTAGCTGCCTCGGACTCTCAACAGGGTATGCTTGGGTAAAAGCCCATGTTGGCA
>JAQGBX010007992.1:0-10920 GCA_034698745.1 Megaphyllum sjaelandicum
ATTCGCAAATGCGGATCGAGCGTTCGAGAAGCACAGATGAGAAGCGCTTTGAATGCGAGGCAGATCGGCAACCTTTCGAAAATGCTCCTCGAATTCGAGCCAATGAACGGCCTCGTGCCACTCTGCGGGTAAACGGGACGAAACGTTATCGGGCACTGTTAGCCAATGGGCGTTAATGGACACTAAAAAAGCGGGTTTTACAAATTTTTACAAATGGTCCCGCGGATAAAGTCGTTAAAAAATATTAATCTCGATGAAATCTGGAGATATATCAGGGGTTCTTCCCCCCAGAAATTGCATTTTCAACTTTCCTAACTTTTCCAGGTTTTAAAAAAAATTTCCCTGACCAATTACAACGTGAAAAATTGACATATTTTCTAAATATGACACTGGAAAATATATTTTTTAATTTACTAACGACAATTTTAAAAATGAACTTATAATTTTTTACAAAAATTTAAAAAACATTGCATGGAAATTTTTTAAAATTGGAAAATTTTGTATTTGGGAAAATGTTAAAAATTTGTGCTCGGAAAAAGTGGGAAATTTTGCAATTTTGTCCTCGAAATATGTGGAAAATTTGTATTCGGAATACCTAAAGAATTTTGAAACTTTGCACACGAAAAACGTAGACAATTTTGCAAATTTGTACTCGGAAAACGTGTTAAATTTTGAAAATTTGTACTCGGAAAACGTGTCAAATTTTGCAAATTGATACTCGGAAAACGTAGAAAATCGTGTAAATTTGTATATGGAAAACGTGGAATTTTTTGCAAATCTTTACTCCGAAAATATGGAATTTTTTTTCAAATTTCTACTCGGAACATGTGCCCTGAGCTAACCTTGTAGAAATATTACCTTTCCAAAATAAATCAATCTTCCCTGACTTTTCCAGGTCATTTTCAAGTTCCCTGAATATTCCAGGTCATTTTCAAGTTCCCTGACTTTTCCAGGTTCTCCAGGTCTGGAGTAAACCTGGTAGTAAACGAGAGTTTTCCTGAGATTATGCTACATGTATGAAAATATTTGATTTTGCAGGTAGGCTTTTGCTCACTGTACACATCAATTTGAAGTAATTTACGAAAGATTTTTAGAATATGCTAAAATACCCCGTATATCACCTTTAAAACTATGTCTTAAATTGTGCAGCATCTGAACTAAAATCGACAAACATGGCATGATTCTATTAATAGCAAGCAACACATTCATTGATGCATATGGCAGTTCCAGGACAAGCTGCAATTTGCTCAGAATTTCCAGAAACATAAACCTAGTAGGAAGTCAAAACTGCTCCACTTTCAGGATAATAAATCGAAATTTGATAATCGATTCGAAACATGTTGCTTAGTGACAAGTGAAACAAACGGAAAAAAAAGCAGGGCAGTTGCAACACGTTACGAACATTCGATTAAAAGACCAAATGAGCTACTAAGAGGTACCCTACTGTTCCTGAGTTGCCAGGGAAATCGATACCTTATCTGAATTTGGGTTTAAATCATCCTAGACAAAGGTGAGTAATCAGCGTTTATAACTCCAAAATATTTTTCTCGATGCTATAATACAGTAAATGTCCCGAAGAGCAACAAGTTTCAACTTATACCACAACAGGCACAGACAACGGAAACTGTAAGCAAAAAAAAAATCATGAATATAAAGTAAAACCTGGAAAAGTGACCACCTCTTTATGTTGACCACTTTTTAGTGTATTGTTTTTTCTAGCGTACATGTCATTCATAAATATTCTCCGTATAGTGACCAGTGACCACCTGTCTATCGTGTACAGTGACCAGTGTGTGTTGTCCTTTTTGTAATTGTTATATTTCCAATCCACCTTAAAAAGTGAACGGATAACGGATGAGTCACGTTACATCTTGCTTTAACCCTTGGACATAAAGATTCTGTACTTTTTTGGTTTTGTGGTTTTTTACTACGTGTATAAGTTCAGTGTACATATTCGTTATTTTAATTTAATTCGGGCATTCTTTGTATGGTGACCACCCGTGTACATTGACCAACATAGCATTTTTATTTTGGTGGTCACTCTTAACAGGTTTTACTGTACTCGGTAATTACTTTTCTTAAGAGGGTCTACCGGTGATACCTTTTCTATAAATGGGAATTTCTCAAAAAACATAAAATTGAATATAAAATTGATACAAGGTTCCCCCAGAAATTTCCTTTTTAACTTCCCTGACTTTCCCAGGTTTTAAAAAAATTTCCCTGATCA
This sequence comes from Megaphyllum sjaelandicum, assembly GCA_034698745.1. NCBI lineage: Eukaryota > Metazoa > Arthropoda > Diplopoda > Julida > Julidae > Megaphyllum > Megaphyllum sjaelandicum. Next base: position 2,228 of record JAQGBX010007992.1, read on the forward strand.
ATGAAAAACGTGAAAAATTGACACAAATGGAAAATTTGACACTGGTAAATATTTCTTTTTTAAATTTTCTAACGGCAATTTTTGAAAACTAACGTGGAATTAATTTTTTTAAATTTAATTTACAAAAATTGGAAGTAAAATTTTGTATTCGGTAAATGTTGAAAATTTGTGCTCGCAAAAAGTGGAAAATTTTGAAATTTTGCCCTCGGAAAACGTGGAAAATTTGTACTCGGAAAACCTAAAGAAACTTTGAAAATTTGTACTCGGAAAACGTGGAAAAGTCCTCAAATTTGTATACGAAAGACGTGGAAAATTTTGCAATTTTGTGCTTGCAAAACGTGATAAAGCTTTGCAAATTTGTTCACAGAAAAACGTGAAAAATATTGGGAATTTGTATTCGGAAAACTAACAATTTCGCAAATTTCTACTAGGAAAATGGGCCCTGAGCTAACCTTGTAGAAGTATTCATTTTGGATCGCCATGACTGCGTTGAATTTCCCTAACTTTTTTCAAACTAAACCATTCTTCCCTGACTTTTCCAGTTCATTTACAAGTTCCCTGACTTTTCTAGGTTTTCCAGGTCTTAATTGGGAAACGCTGCTAACGATTGATAAGATTGATAAATAACGAAGGTAAAAAAACTAGGGAATGTGAATTTCAATATTAAATTCTAAATTTTACACGCAAAATTTTCTTAAATAAAAACAAACAAACTGCTATATTCCGGAATCACTTGCCGCAATTCTCAAATCCTGATTGTTTAACTTCGTTCCCTAGCTGCAGAAAAACCTTTTTATTGAAACCATTTTATGTCTTGAAAACTATTTTCTCTATAAAATAAAGAATGTGCAGACAGTATAGCCTCTTAATCGATCTTAATCGATACCAACATGGCACAAAATTTCGCAAAATTATAATTTTGCTCAATTTGCGCAGCATGAGCATTCAAGCTTCAAATCCGGCCAATGTGATATGGAGCTTTTTGTTGCACCACATTTGGTAAAAGATATTTTGAGTCACGGACACAACGTGGACAGAGGGAGGGAAGTGGATAAAAACGGAACTCAAAAAGGGAAATTCAGCGCAATATCGCATAGGTGATGTGTTAGAAATTACAAAAGTTAGTATAAACGGGGTACCTCTAGTCCTGGAAAACTCAGAGAACTTAAAAGCTCAGAGTCCATTCACTAACTTTCCAATTTTCCCAGCATAAATTTGAAATTTTTTTTCATTTTTCTTGAGCACAAACTCGCAAAATTTTCAACCTTTTCCGAGGTCATCTTTACAAATCCTTCCATGTTTTCCCGAGGACAAATTTGCTACATTTTCCACGTTTTCCAGAGGACGAATCTTCAACATTTTAAACTGTTTTAGAGTACAGATTCTGAGATTCGTAAAATTATCAACAGTTTCCAAGGAGAATTTTGCAAAAATTCCTACAGATTCTGAGGGCAAAGTGGCGAAATTCTCAACCTTTTCACACTAAATAAATTTTCAAAACTCTCAAAATTTCTCGAATGCAATTTTTTTAAGTTTAGGACGTCAGAATGGGGGGAGGCAGGGTTCCCACACTTATTGCAAATGAAAAGCCCCTGACCTTCCCAGAGTCAATATTGCATTTTCCCCTGACCAGTTTTTAGACAATCAAAATCATTAAAATAAACTAACCTACCATTATTGAGATTATTAATTGTTATTATTATTAATAATTGCACGAAATTTCTTGGCTGCATCATCCAATAACTTTCGTTTTTCTGTGGCTAAGATTTCTTGTGTTTAAAGTGAAAGGCCTAACTGGGTAAAAAAATCCCCTGACTTTTCACACAACTTCCTTAAATCCCCTGACAATCCCAGGTTCCCCTGACTAAAAATAATCCCCTGACAATCCCAGGTTTCCCAGATTTACCAGAAATGTGGGAACCCTGACCTCTGTACAGTGACCAACATAGAATATTTTTTGGTGGTTACTCTTTAACAGGATTTACTGTACATGTCTATGTCACAAGTGCAAAAACTTAAGACATCATCGTAAATCCCATTTTAGTTTAGAAAGCAACGAATTATATCCCAAAATTAAGCATTTATCCAACATTATCTAGTATAAATTATTCGGTCGTAAAAGCTTTTAATAAAATTGTCAACTGAAATATCATAGAATTCGCTATAGCTGCAGAGTTTTCAATCTATAAGCCACGAAAATGCTCATATATTACCCCAATCCTATAATAACATATAGAATACCCGATACTCGAATAAAAGTGTTACGATAAACGGTAATCCATTCGTTTGAAATAAATGTTCAAAATGTTTATCTGGAAATAATGATATCGCTTCGATAATATAACGCCATTAAAAAAGCCGACATAATGCCTAGAAAATTCCTTAGAAAAACAAAAAAAAGAAGGAGCCGGAAATATGAAATCTTCGGATCCGATCAATAAGTATATATCCTGAAAGGAAACCCAATTCCTTCTCATTTATAATCTAGGGCATTTAGCTCGATAAAATAAACATTATCCAGGCCGGAAGTGTCACCAAAAAGCGCATCGCCAACGAAAATAGAAGTATGAGGATATAGTAGTATTTAGCAGGGGCCTTCGAAAGGAATCAGAGGGCATAAATAATACATATATATATATAAAAGTTGGCAAGAAAGTAAACAAGCGAAACATCTTTGGGGCCATTTTTTTTTTGTGCAAAGCCTTCCTCGCAAACTCTAATGCATTCATATATATCATGTAATGGCCTTATATAACGTCACCGTAACGGGCGCCCCTAATCCTTCGGGTCCAATAAAACGGAGCCTGAAACCCATTTTAGGAAAGTAAATTCGTGGCCTGGGCTACGAGGTGTGTACTTTTCGTGTACAAATAAGCTGTTATTTCATGAATTACTGCCCTTAATAGATTTCGGAGAACTAAGAGTTACGAGAAAGCTAGCTGAGGATCCATCCAGGAGACCCATACTCCCCTAAAAAACACCTAAAAATAATGAAAAATTATCATCGGAAAAAAAAACGGAAGGAAATTTTACGAAAATAACCTAACCCCTTATCTATCGTGAGATTCTCGAGAAACCAACTTATACACTTTTCTCATGCAAAGGTGAAACATCGCGTTGATCGAGCTGATGCTCTTCAAAACTCAAATTCAAAAATGTCCAAATGCAAAAAAAGGGACAAATGTTCAAAAAAAAAAAATAATTAATGTTTTCAAGTTCGTGTGAAAATAATTTCATTTTGCATAAAGAAATACACATTCCCTTTGTAAAGACATAAATAATGTTGTACAACAACATTTTATTGCAGTGTTTTACTAAAGATTTTCTCTTTTAATAGAAATTGTTGAGAAATGTTGGAGTCTTGTATAAAAATACTATTGCATAATTTGAAACTACAGTAAAACTTGGAAAAGTGACCACCATTGAATGGTGACCATAATTTAGTGTATTGTTTTTCTCTATACTTGGCTACATTTCTTTCATAAAAATTCTCTGTATAGTGACCTGTGACCACCTGTCTATTGTGTACAGTGACCAGTGTGTGTTGTCTTTTTGCAATTTTTACATTGCCAATGTACCTTAAAAAGTTACCAGATAACTGATGAGTCACGTTACATCTTGCGTTAACCCTTGGACATAATGATTCTGTACTTTTTGGTTTTGTGTTTTTTTACTACATATATTACAGTCTACATGTATAAGTGCATTGTACATGTTCATTATTTTTATTTAATTCAGGGATCCTTTGTATAGTGACCACTTATGAACTGTGACCAACATAGCATTTGTTTTTGGTGGTCACTCTTAACAGGTTTTACTGGAAAGTGCTGATCGACTAACAAGTAGAAGAAATCTATATATTTAACCAAAAATATATTGAAATATTATAAAATAATCATTTGACTTTTCGTAGAATTCACGAATTCATTCAATGCTATCCTCAAGTATAAGATATAAACCAGCATCATAGCAACAGACCCAAATTAAAACCATATTTCCCTCACCACATATTCATGTGTAATAATTTATTATAACCTGAAACTGCGAGTCCATAGATGTATAAAATGATTTGTACTCATACACGCTAACATACATGACTTTAGGTATAATTTACTGATATAAATATTTAGAAAATGTTTAATATGATACTTATAAACGTTTAGAGTATGTATAAAATGCCACTTAATATGCGGTAACAATAACGACACGGACATGATAAACGACTAAACACGCAGTAAAGGACCAACAGAATGAAAAGAATAATTAAATTTTCATGTAAATTACAGTAAATTATCCAGCCAAGCGCAATTTATATCAATTTACAACTTCGTAAATACATTTAGGTATTCAGACATCTTTCCAATATACAAAACACATTTGACCATCTTTATGTCCAAATAAAGAAACGAAAGATAATTGAAATGTATGAAGTAAAAAATATATATCGATTAAATTACATAAATTTTTGAATTGAATATGTCTAAACGACACTACTAAAAAAAAAGATTAAGCGATCGTATCATCGATTTTACTTTTCTCTAACTACATGAACAATAATACTGTCTAACTGGGGACATATACAGCGTAATGTTATTGGGTCTAGACACCATTACCATGCTAGACAGCATTCATCAGCGAATGTTACAAGTGCATTGTATACCGCAACGAAAGGTATGAAATATTCGAGCAATTTATATTCCGATAAGTGACCATGACGAATGTAATTCTCAAATTGAAAAGAAATTTATTTAAAAAAATGCCACTACCACATATGACCTTCATTTTCTGACCGTAGCACTTGAAATGCATTATGTATTGATTGGAGCATTTGTAAAATGGATTTCAAAACGTATTCTCATCGATGCATTTGTAAAAATGAATTCTCATTGATGCACTTCAAAATGAATTCGCATCGATGCATTTTCAAAATATATTCTCATCAATGCATTTGTAAAATAAATTATCATCGATGCACTTCAAAATATATTCTAATCGATGCATTTCAAAATGAATTCTCATTGATGCATTTCAAAATGAATTCTCATTGATGAATTTCAAAACAAATTCTCGTTGATGAACTTCAAAACGAATTCTCATCGATGCGTTTGCAAAATGAATTCTCATCGATGCATTTGCAAAATATATTCTCATCGATGCATTTGTAAAATGAATTATCATCGGCGCACTTCAAAATATATTCTAATCGATGCATTTCAAAATGAATCCTCATCGAAGCATTTCAAAACGAATTATCATCGAAGCATTTACAAATGAATTCTTATCGATGCATTTCCAAAATGAATTATCATTGATATATTGCAAAATGAATTCGCATCGATGCATTTGCAAAATATATTCTAATCGATGCATTTCAAAACGAATTATCATCAAAGCATTTAAAAATGAATTCTTATCGATGAATTTGCAAAATTAATTCTAATCGATGCATTTCAAAATAAATTGTCATCAATGCATTAATTTGCAAAAATGAAATGTCATCAACGCATTAGCAAAATGAATTCTTATCAATGAATTATAAAATGAATTCTTATCGATGTATTTACAAAATAAATTCTCACAGATGCATTCTCATCGATACATTTGCAAAATGAAGTATTCTCATCGATGCATTTCAAAAACATTATCATCAATGCATTTGAAAAATGAATTCTCATAGATGAATTTCAAAATGTATTCTCATCGATGCATTTCAAAATATACTCTCATTGATGCATTTCAAAACGAATTCTACTCTATGCATTTGCAAAAATGAATTCTCATCGATGTATTTACAAAATGAATACTCATCGATGCATTCCTTAAATGAATTCTCATGCATCGATGCATTCCTAAAATGCACCCTATCAATAAATATTCAACATTTTTTTGAAATGATTTTTTTCTTCTTTGGTTTACTAGTTTCCAACTTACAAAAAATGACAGTTTTTCCGCGTCCTATTTCCACGAAACAATTCTTGATTCGTACACATACGCTAAAATAAACTATTGTCCTAATCAACTCGCAACACAACCTATACAGTATAGTGCGCATTTCAAACTAAACAAAGTGCGACGTCAAATAACTGGCGTAGGCAATTTTCCTTCAATGTCAATCTTTCACTTTCTTTAAATTTTTGAGACTGGCACAAGAAAATTTCTCGCAAAATTTACCATCATTTATACTTAGCTGTCATTTCATATTTTCAAATATTCGCCGTAGTTTTATACTCTGCTGATTGTCAGATTTTTCCCCTTCTTCGTTTTTGCCAAAGAAAAAACTGCTCTCATGAATACTTAAAAAATCATTGCATGCATTGGCTTCTATACATGCCATATCTTCGCACATTTTCATTTCAATTTTTTTTCCATCTTATTGGCGTGTAAATAAATAGATGCGATAGGTTTTCGGCTAGAAGTGAGTGGAATAGCAATGAGCCCTACAACCCGTGACATCTTTCGACAATTGCAGTCTGCTAAGGATATTTGCACGATTTCAGAAATGCTTTGAATCACAATGACGTTTTGACTCTCAAAGGCCACCCAGATAAGAGCTGCATTGAATGTGAAAAGCACAGGGAATCAAAGAAAATCCAAAACTGGGAGAAGATATCAACACGTATCTAACATCCGAGCAGGAAACGAATTCCCTTTAAAACATTTTTCAATTTTAATTTCAATTCAATTCAACTCAGTATCCTTTAAAAAAAAATGCAAAAATCACGAAAAAGAATCGTTGTAATGGAATAATTAAGGTTATCGCATCTCGATATTGCACAATGAAAAGAGAAATAAATTGTACGAGATTATTTAAATGTTTCGGCAATACTAGTTCACGATAGAGGAACCGATTTTTGAAACATTTTAAAAAGTTTGAAAATTTTCGATCTCATCATTTCTTCGTATGTCATTTAAGGCACGTGTACTGTACATAGCAGATAATACCAGAAATTTCATTTTAAAATTCCCTGACTTTTACAGGTTTTAAATAAATTTCCCTAACAAATGATCTAACAAATTGACATAGAAAAATATTTTGCAAAATTTAAAAAAGTTAAACAAATTTTGTGCAAATTTGAACCCGGAAAAGGTGGAGAAATTTGCTAATTTCGCCATCAGAAAAACTTGAAAAATTTTGTACTCGGAAAACGGTAAGAATTTTGCAAATTTGTCCTCAATAACGCCGAATATTTAGCAAATTTGTCCTCAGAAATGTGTCAAAATGTGTCCTGAGCTAATTATTTAAAAAAAAGTCATTCTTCTCTGACTAATCCATGAATTTTCAAAGTTCCTTGACTTTTCCAGGTTTTTCAGGTCTGGGGAACCCTGACTTATAGCCAATCTCAGCAAGGAGTCATGGATAATTCCAACATGATGTTCATGATTGGCTGGATTTTTTGTCATCATATTGAGTGCCACAATATTTAAGAAATCAAATGTACTAGTACTACAAAAATTGGAAGCAAAAATATCTAAATTTCTGCGAATTTTGCCTCAAAGGATCCAATAACTAACGCAATTCATGAAGATATATCTTGTATAAAACATCGTTTTGTATCCTGTTTGCACGTAAACAAAATCATTATACTCAGAATTAATAAAACAATTGATTTCATTATAAAATCTAGGAATCAGAACGGGGTAATTATTTCATATGAGATTGAGGCAAAAACTTAAAAAGTTTAAAAACTGCCATATAGATTCTGTAAAAAAAATCCTTTTGATTCAACCACAATTACGTATGTGAAAAACTGAATTGATATCATTTTACTATGAGTATGATTTTACCATTACTCAGAATTAATAAACAATTGATTTCATTATAAAATCTAGGAATCAAAACGGGGAAATCCATTTGTGCCCCAATTCATATGAGATTGATTCAAAAACTGCCATATAGATACCGTAAAAAATCCTTTTGAGTCAACCACATGTAATTACGTATGTGAAAAAGTGAATTGATATCATTTTACTGTGAGTGAAAACGATTTCATTTCTGCTTTTCACGTTGAATATCAAACTAAAACGAACCAAAATCCTCGAATAAAGCTTTGAAAAGCTGATGTCCCGATTGTCACCGTTGAATTGACCGCCAAAAGGCTTTTGATTTAGTTCAATGATTCAGGAAAAAGGGTTTCTAAAAGCAACTTAAGTGTAATGCCGCAGGACAGCAACGACGCTTGTTGGATAATTAATTACTCGTGTCCCGATTATATACAACTAACCTCAATTTACTTTCATAGGATTTGAAAAGACCATTATTCATTCTCTTTTAATAATACGAACACACCATGCAGTGTTAGCGAGATACTGTATATGGCCACCAAGAGTTTCAGATTTAATAAATATGAAAACCGTGGGAGCAAAAATCACAAATACAGTAGAACCTGTCTGAAATCAAACACTTGGGACCGGGGGAAATTTTGATTTTAGACAGGTTTTAATTTCAGAAAGGTTCATCCAGAAACTGCTGCAAAATAGGGAATGTCCCCTTTTTAATTCTAGATGAGTCACTAGCTATTGGGCATCATCTTTATACACTATACAAGGAATTTCTCCTTTTTTTCTACTTTGGGCCCCATTTTAGTACATGTTAAGTGATTGCATTGCAGCTCCTGACTACATGTACCTGTCACATTTACAAGTACATTGTACAGGTCAACATCAGGTTGACCAAAGGTTCAACTCACAACACA
>JAQGBX010007993.1:0-10920 GCA_034698745.1 Megaphyllum sjaelandicum
GTGAAACGGGGAAATTCCCGGAAATTTTACCCCTACATAGAATGGCATTGCCCTTATCCCCGGGTATAGTGGCATGCCGTTATTTGCGGGGGAATACAGTATCATAGAGGAATAGTAGGCTGCACTTTTCAAACAGCAGCAAGTGGTGTTAGAAACGTGCGCTTTTGCTTTTCTTTCTTGTCCATTTAACCAGACTGAGCCACAACAAAGCGTGGCCGGGAACAGCTAGTTTTAAATAAATGGCAAAAATGAAACTTGCCTGGAACTTTGCTGGAGACTGGTGCTACACGATTCTTCGGCCCACATTTTTCTCCCCCATTGCAGATAACCTTCTGCAACACTGGCGATGAAGGCGAGTTGGCCTTGGCAGCAAAGCCATTTACAGAGTTTGGCATTGTCTGGACAGCCTCGCCGGTTTGCTTTATCGGAGCAGCCTGCGGTGAAGGCGTGTTGCGATTTTCCGTGACAGTGACTTGAAGTTGCTCAAAGTGCGGTGTCAGGCACAGAACCTCGTCCTTGAAAGTGTTCCAGTTGCTCCCATTGCTGCAGCTGGAAATCCCTGACGTGGAGGAGGAAGTGGATGAAGAGAGGGAAGATGGTTGCTGACTAGTCTTCCGCTTCTTCTTGTATGACCTCTCGTTGACCAGTGGGGGTGAAATGGACTGGAGAGGAGTATTATTGGGAGGAAGAGGAGCTGGCTGTGGCTTTATAATTTCAGCGCTAGCCTCCGAAGCACCTCCTGCAGATTTGGGAGTGATGGAGATTTCTGGCGAACAGGAACAATTCATCAGTCGCTGAAAAGTGAGAAAAGATTAACAAAATGCCTTAAGCACGTTAATTTAATTTTTGAAGGCCTATGCCATATCATAACAGAATACATAAATAATGAATGCCAGCTACTCGTGTTTATTCAGTTAAAATTCCAAACATTCCGATTATCAGCTACTTTAAGCTTTGAAAATAAATAAAACTTTAAAATGCCAATCTTCGGGACAAAGGAGCTTTGGGATCAAATCCCATTATTTTGAAACGAATAAACGTCAGATAAATTGAAATAACAAATCAAAAAGACTTACTGCTACGCTCGTAGTTCTAAAATCTGCATATTTTAAGTTCAAGAAACAATTACCTGGATGTCCACCGACTTGCACTGGTGATAACAATCTCTTTTCATATCCGGCACCAATGCCGCTGAAGGATCCTTAACACTGTCCGAGGTGTTGGTCAGAGTGGTTGGACTGCAAATCCTTTTGATGACAGAAGCTGTGGTCCCTTCCGGAGCAGTGAAAATAGTTGGTGCGGCCAGTGTGCACTGTAGCCCGGTGTTGGAATAATAGGGATTGTTGCCTACCACAATGGGATGGTAATTCGTGCATGGCAAATCTAACCTTTCTGCTTGCATACACAGGGGAGAGTTGTAATATTCCTTTTTCAAAAGAATATTTTTGTCCTCGCATGCCTTCAGCTGTCTGGGGTCAGCCTAAACAAGAAAATAAACATAAGGTTATAATGTATATGAAGAAAATGAGAAGCATTTTTGTAGCAGATATAATTCGTGGGACTACCCTGGCATTTGCTGTGAAGGAATTTTGATAAACTACTTAAAACCAAAGGAAAGTCCACAAACCTGATTTTGGAACCCTCATCTCTGAATTACAAAGCCCTTTTGTGAAGTCAACCCATCTTCGTCTAATGGATCTCGGTCTAAAGTACTACTGCACCATCAAAAACTTTTGGACAATTTGGAATATAACTATTTCACCCAAAGATAGTTTTTCTAGAAATTGTTAAGATTAACAAGAATCGAAATGATTTATGCTTAGACCCAAGGTTTGTCAATTTTAAATTCAATTTTTTTTTCTACAATATGCTGCGGCTTACCTTATTCCGCGTAAAGGTACATCAAGCATATACTTTTCAAGCATATGTTAGGAATCATTTTAAATAATCCATTTTCACCTTTTTCTGCTTTTTGACAGACTTTTTTAGCACTTTCGTCGAGGACAGCTTATTGGAAGAGCTGGCAGAGTCTTCGTTTTCACTTGTCATGTTGCCATTTATAAAGCTGATCAAGGAATCCAAATCCCGGCAGTCTTCCTTTTTAATTTCTGGCTCCTTGATTTGCTGCTCCATATTTTCGGTCTCCTTCTGAAACGAGATTTTTCACAATTAATTTTTAATTCTTTATAAAGTCAATTATTTTTCAAATAGCACATTAAATTTCATGTGAAGACATGCATGTGAAAACTAAGATAAATGTCTTACTTTCTTCTTATTTAGTCGTTGCCTTAGTTTATCTCTAATTTCGCAGTAATTTCTACTCGTAGCCGGCGGTGATGTCTGAAAAAAAGTGTACACAATTTCAGCTAAATTGTGACAATGCAATGTAAAGAATTTACTGATAAACATTTCATGAAGTTATACCAAAACAACTTATAAAATCAGACTTTGCTTTGGGATTATTAACGTTGGTGTATTTCTGCACAATAGGGCTAAACACCAATGTCAAGGAATGTGCCAGCATAACCTACCATACACCATCACAGGGCTCCCCCAGAAATTTTCTTTTCAACTTCCCTGACTTTTCCAAGTTTTAAACAAATTTCCAAATTAAAATAGAAAAATTTAAAAACTAATTTGCATGAATAAATTTTGAAAATTTGACCATTTTGTTGAAAGTTTTGCAAATTTTGTCCTCGGAAAACTTTAGAAATTTTGAAATTATGTACTCTGAAAACGTGGAGAAAACTGAATTTTGCAATTTTGTACTCGAAAAATGTGGAAAATTTTGCACTTTTGTCCTTGGAAAACGTAGAGAATTTTGCAATTTTGTCCTCGAAAAACGTGGAAAATTTTGCAATTATGTACTAGGAAAATGTAAATGCTTCCAAATGGGCTCTAACTACGTTGACTTTCCCTGACTTCTCAAGTTCCCTCACTTTCCAGAAATCCTTTTAACATGCAGAAATCAAACGGCATCTACATTGGACCTCAGTTTAACTTTGAAAAATCCGCACGTAGAGAATTCTATACATCCTCAAGATTCCCACCAACATCGTCCAGGGGGTGAACGTCCCAACTTAGGGACGAGAATTAAGCATGCAAGAATCAAAAAGGCAGTTTCTTATTTTTCTCCATTTGGTTATTTGGTAAAGTAGAAAATAAAACAAGGTAGTTTTAAAACCCCTGATTAATTTCTGGTTTGCTGACGTCGAGTGGTTACTCTATGTCAGCAAATCAGAAACTACCTTGTTTTATTTTCTACCTCACCAACTAACCAAATGGAGAAAAATAAGAAACTGCCTTTCAGATTTTTTTTTCTTGAATAATGAATCACATCTTCAAAACTCCCTGATGCAATAAAGACTTGTCTGATATCAAGATTGCTATCAAGATTCACCAATATCCATTACAAAATTTTTTCTTAATATGGATAAAAAAAACTACCCTAAATTTCACCAACATTTAAAACTTCACTCAAAGATACATAAATCTTCCATAAAATTGTTACGGTTAATATTATCATCATGTATAGCAGCATACTATTAGTCAAGCCCCTCCCCTATTTGGTAAATTGAGTAAATTAAGTTGTGCAATACACAACTTAATTAAACAAATGATGAAATGTGTCCAAAGACAAAACTTTGGTTAGTACTTACAACATCGTGTCCAAAAACCTCGCAATAGCAGCAATCACAATGTTTACCATCCTTCTGATTAGATGTGGAGGTAGAAGAGCTCTGCTCAGAACAAGAATCGTCTATGCTTTCCTCAGTGTTCTCGTGAGATGTGTCCCCATCTTTGTTCGGGCAGATGCTCAGCGGGCTCTCAGGAGTTTCAGGAAGGTTAAACACAAAATCTAAAAGCCAAGAGAAAAGCACGACAAGCTTAAAGAAAAAACTCTTTCATAATTCAGCGCAAGTTTTCAAGCCTACATTTCGATGTTTTCTTCCAAAACATCCTAAATACTTTGCTTAAAACAGTAATGTCCCAAAAATTCCATAAGCTGCCCCGCCTCTTCGTTTCTTACGGTAATAATTTTAATAATATTTCTTCTTAGATTCCAAAAGAAATGAAATTGTTGCACAAATTCCTCAATGTGTAATTTCATTTAGTTACAATTCTAAGATATGCAGTTAAAAATGCTCCATCATTGTTATCAAACGTAAAAACAAATAAAGGAAAGAGGCTCTTAAACATCTCCAGTAGGATGACTGGTGTGCAGATTTTGATATATTGGACTTAAAACAGCCATATCTAAATTAACCCTGGGTCACTTCGCTGGGTTTGCCAGATAATTTTCAACGCCTTGATGGTTACGTTCGAAAATTCCTTCGAACTGGTTTTGAATTACTGTACATACAAAATGAAACTTCTCAAAAAGATCCACACTTAAAAATCTACCACCTTGACCTTAAGAGTGGCAGTGTGCAGAGAATAAAGCAAATAATAAAGTCACATTCTCACCAGTGCATTTCTATTTTTTAGAGAGGACCACATCTATTTCGATCTGTGAGCCAAATATCGATTTCAACTGTTACACTTTTAAAAAGCAATCTGAACAAAACTTCAAATCCGAAGTTCTCCACAACCAAATCCGAACAGTCTGATACCATCTTATTAGCAAATAATGCGATGCTTACCTTTGCACGGGTGTTTGCTGGCGCCTCCAAGAATGTGCTGCCCATGGTGGCCAGCGAGGCAGGGATTCAGTAGAGGAGTCTTGCCCGGCACTACGCCGGTCCGACCTCCATAGGGTAGATTCGCCTTGTGTCGGCACTCGTTCAGGCAAGGCGGTACCACGCCATCCTGTTCATGCAATGAAGTGGCAGCACAGCTGGCAGGCAGGTTTCCATGGTTATGGGAGTGGGTGTGCTTTAAGTGGTTCAAGTCCATGGGCAGGTGATGGTAGCCAGACTGGAAAGGCAGAGGACCGGACGCCTGCGTCGCCTTGTTGCTATGCGTCGTCACCACATCTGGCATCTTGCATGCTCCTTCGCTAGCCTCCAAACACGAGCCTTCGGTCGTTTTAACCATATCCTCAAGCTTCGCCACTAAGGTTGTGGGCAAATCATTGTACTTGCGGGTGTGAAGCAGCGTTTTGGCATTCTCATAAACAATGTCCCAGTCATGGCTGCCACGGTAAGAGTCCGCTGCTTGGTCAGGCAGCAAGGGGGGTGGTGGTGGTGGTGGCAGTGTCGCCATACTTTCGGTTTCAAACAAGGTGCTCGCGAATGCGTTCTTAGACCGGGGCAGGTGAAGGCTGTACATCTGTGGGTTCAGGAAGGGCTTGAACATATGGGGGTTGTGCATGATCTGATTGGTGTTCGAGCCATGAATATGGGGGTAAAGGGTGAGGGCAGCAGGACGCGGTGGTGCGTTCACCACCGTGGGGATGGTGGCACGGTCATCATGATGCACGCAGATGTGGCACTCACAAGGATGTTCCGCTCCAGACTTTTCTTGCTGAGAAGACCAGTAAAATCTGAGTCAAAATTTGGAAGTGGGATGCCAACGTATCTTACGCAGATACACTGGCGGAAAGCACGAAAGAAGCACTAGGTCCAAATGCAAGAAATGTGATAAGTTGAAAACTACGCAAGGATAATTTAGGTGGTTTTGGATAACCATTTTTTTTAAATTAAATCTGTAAACTTTTAAAGATAGCTAAACAGAATGTCATTGCAAGCCAAAAGTCGGAATTTTAAACAAAACTGCCAATGAACACTTCCAATTAACTAATGACCAAAACCATTTCTTTGACAATTTTTCGTTGATCCAAGCTAGCCTTTAACATACACAGAAAAATGCCAACAACAATCTTGGTACTCACCGAAGAAGCACTGGAACTTGGTACATGGCTGCCCCCAACTGGATTGTCTCCGGACGTACAATGGCAGTCTTGGTTCCCATTCAGACAGCCAGTGCAAGTCTGTAAATCAAATGGGGCTACCGATGATTCCAATAGGGGAAATTCATTGTCATCGTCTTCATTGTTCTCATCATCCTCGTCACCCACTTGAACGTCCAGTACACTGGGCGGTGGTGTGAGAGCTGGACTCCCGCAAACCACAGGGAGAGATTGGACCCAGAGCCGAGCCTCTTCCTCCGTCACGTTTGTGCTTTTTAGGTTTGTCATGGTACCATTGGGCATTGCTGGCAGACCGCCACACCAGTGCTCCTTGACCTTCGACAAGCACAGTCCTGAACCAGGTGGTGTCGAACATCTAATATGCACATAAAAACTATCAGGCACCCATACCAAATTTTCAGGCAATATGCTTAGCTACCAAATTTTCAATAAAAAATGTTTTTAACAGTTCAAACTTCAATAATTTACATTTAGACAAACATATGATGGCTTAGATTAAATGGAATTCTCAATAAATTAAACCAGAAGCCCAACCAAGAAAGATAAAAATATATGAAAAATTCAACAATTTTCCACAGCATTAATGAGGGCATCCTTTTCACAATGGCATCTTTGCTCAATGTCAGGGCTGAAAATGAACTTACAGAACAGAGTCCAACGAGTCCATATTGTCCATCATTGAAGGCATAAAATTATTGGTCAGGTAGTGGCCATTAGTATCCCGCATCACTCCAAGTTCAGGAGCAGCTTGCGATGCAGGATCAGGGTGTGGGACAAGACCGCAGGTTAGCATATACTGAAGAGTGCATTCTTCGCATGCACATCTGCAACTAGACAGAAGGTGCAAGCTTTGTTGGAAAAATACTTCATTTTGTGAACTCGGCCAACAAAAAGTTTTTTCCGACACTTATGGCTGGTTTATCTTACTTAAATTTGCATTTAACTTAAGCCTCCGTGATCACAATATTGTAGCAATCTTATTTGACAGCATTGTTTAAAATATACACTGTATGAATTCTATCAAAAATGGCGTAGCCATTAAAAACAAACTTTATTAAATTGTTTACATCTTTTTTAATTCTGATTCTGTTAAAACTACCCTTTTGAATTTCTTCGCATTTTGCTGATTATTTTGGGAACTGTACCGTTATTTTACCATACATATTTTATGTTGCAATTTATTAGGCTTTCCAAGGCATTAATTATTTTATTCGAGCTCACCCCAGGGTAGAGACATCAGACTTCTTCATCATTTGCTGCTCGAGAATTTTGTGTTGCATCTTGAACAACTCCCAATCGGCATGGAGAATCCTTTGCTTTGATTTTATGGCGGCCTGAAAAACATTATGAAAACTACCTATGATCCTGGCCAACATCAGAAAGCTTAGCATAATTTAATCGTTACATATTTTTTACCTGCTCAATATTAAATTCTCGGATAAACGGGTCCGCCTCCCTCCATAAGGTTGCCACTACGGCCATCTGTTCATCAAATTTTAAGTATTTGTGTAGGAGTGCCTTCACCTGTTTCTCTTCATTTTCATTAACAACTGATGACCTACACAAGAAATGGAGGCTCATTGTAAACACCAATACCAGTTTCCAAGCGCACTTCAAGCCCCTGGCTTTGCCTAGTTTTTTGTCTATATTATTATTATTATTATTATTATTTCAGCCATTATTAAAATAATTTTCAGGGTACAAATAGTTTCAAATGATTCTATGAGCAAAAATTGGTTGAAATTTAGTTTCAACTAATTTTTGTCCAACTCTGTTTCTTGGAGTTAATTTTCTAAGAGTGTTTTTAAAATGCAGCTAGTTGATGATAGCTGAAAAAAATCACTTTTTTGTCTTAAATAACCCTAATATTATTTTTTAAAAAAAAAACCAATTGATATCTTTTAATCTTTTAACATTAACTAAATATTTCACAATCTGACTAAACAACATATGAACTATAATAAACATGATTTTCTAGATTTTAGCATTAAAAATAGTTCCTAGATTTCAATCAGCTTACCTCAATTGTGAGATGAGACAAGGCAAAGCTTCCTGTAGGCGATGGTCTGAGTACACAAGATTTTGAAAAAGATGTCGGTTCACTAATTCCCAGCTCAATCCCAGTGTCTTAAGGTGGTCTTGTTCCTATGGAAGGTGAAGACAAGTTGCTCATCAGAATAATATAGGCTCACAGCAGCCCCAACCAAGTGAAATGTTGCACTTACCAAATCAATGAGAATGGGGTGAAGCCTTTTGCAAGCAGTGCATAGCTTAGAATAATTATCCATCAGATCAATGATGAAAGACTTTGCCTGTTGTGGAGTTTTTGTACCATTCCCCAACTGCTTTAGCAGATTGATCTTCATTTCAATGACCAGTTCCCTGCCCTGAGATTCCAGCCAGAGGAAGAGCTGGTGCGGACTCCGCAAACAGAGCCTATGGAAATTTATAACGTTTGAAACTTTTGCAATCTATTTTACAAGCGTCCTTTCAAGTACAATTATAAATCCCTATAGATAAGATAAGTTCACAGCTGATTATTGGGAAAATTTGCTAAGAATATATTATGTCTGATACTTTTGACGATATAGCTTTTTCTTTGATAGACACAAAGCACAGCTAAAAATTTTCTAACAACAGAAAATATTTTTCCCCATATTTTTTGTAAAATCAACTGCAGCTGTGATGGGAATTTCAAATCATCAAATCATAACAAAACTAGGAAGCCCTCTTACGTGTGGACCATTTTTTGAATTTTTTCCAGTGAAGGGGGATTCACTGGGCTCTTCTCCTCTTCTGCGCAGCCAATACCAGATTCCTGGTAAACCTGCCGCACAATTAGCTGAATCTCTGACCAGTATTGATGCAGTTGAAAGGCTTCGCGTTCCTGTTCACTTTCCAGTTCCCTAGTTCAGAAAATGGAGCCAAAATCAGTTGGTCTGACATTTTGAGCAGTCAAACCTTAACAAAATTGGCACTGTCTTACCGTCGTTCCATGCATGTTTGGCACTGACACAAGCTGGTGGGTGCACTTCCCCCATCTGGAGATTTGATTTCAGCGAGTGAGGATGATGTGGGATTTTCAAACTCAGTCATTGGAATGCGAAGATCAATGTCGGAATTCTGCGGGAAAATGGAAAATTCGGTTATATGGCCAGAAAAGTATCAGAAACAGTGTTTATCTTTAAAAATCATTCACAAATAGTGACGGTCTTTCATTATGATGTTAATAAGAACTGTGCTTCTTGTAGAAATATTTTTCCATTAGAAATTTGTGTTCAAATGTTTTCTATGACATCTGACATCTGACAGAATTTCGAACTAGACACTCTTCGAGTAGACTCTCTCATTGCTATACATTCGACTGAACCTATTTTGCACGAAGCATCCTTCTTTACAAAGTTTTAACATCATAATTTTGCCCAAAAATCACAATCTAGTCTGCAGAAAATGGTGACTAACCAATTTTAGTAGATCATCATTATCTCGCTTTCTTTCTTCCATGTTGCACCGGCAATCAGGACACACCCATAACTGTAACTAAGCAGAATAGTGCCACTAATGAATAAGCTGACATTACTTTCAAGTTTTTTGACTACTTAAGATATATGCTTAGCTTAACGCCCAATACCTGAGACAGCATAGATATGTCATAGGTCAAATCCCAGATCGAGACACTCTTGCAGTTGTTTGAAGCTGATTGGAAAGAAGCGTCAAAAATGGAGAGTGAAAATGATGTGCAAAATATGATATGATATATAACTTTTTCTAACAGTGAAAATGAACGTCAAGATTACTTCTTTTTTTACAAAATTTAATTTAACACTTTGATTATTACAACCAGGCCCTAGATTTTGTATGACCCAGGAATACACTGCCATGGGAAACTTGAAATTTTATTGTTGTTGTATTTTTAAATAAAATCGTCAATGTATTCCTGTATTGTAATAATCATATAACCAAAAACAGAAATTATTGATTACTTGGCGGGGGAGGAGGCGGAGCTGATAGCGCCCCCTTTTCCCGATGACAGATCAGGCACTTGTCCCCGTTGAAATAAGGGTTTGCTTCCTGAGGCATTTCCAGACTGGGCAAGGGATCGTCACCAGAGTCCATCATTTGCTCAATTTTTGATATCGCCTAAAAAGAATAGGAAAATGCATCTTAAGAGTTGCGTACTTATCAATTTCAGTACATGCGTTCAAAAACCAGTCTGTAGTAAAGGGATGGATCATTAAAAATTACACTTTCATTTTATATTTTTAGAACAACAGCAAAATCATATCCAACATCAAAAATAACAATGAAATAATTTATATTACAATTACTATTTGCATTTTTGCTGATTTGTGAGCAGAACGAGTTACATCTTTGCATTAAAGTCCATTGTGAATATGACCTCATCATCCTTTCTAGACGCATTTATTTTCTGTGATGGTAAAAACCATTTGGTAAACTTAAGTTAAGGTTTTCTCCTTTTATCAAATAAAGATGTGGTATTTAGAAGCGTGTGATAAATTATAAATTAGTGTATTTATTAAAAATGCAACGTATGGCATACAGAACTAGGGAAAGAACTTTGGCATCCTGATAAAAGGTACCAGTGTTATTTCTGCAAATTGCAAGACATTTTTTTAGGAAGGAAGGAAGGAAAACATTACTTAAAAAATAGTCCCAATAAATATAAAATAAATAATATAGAAACATATTGGACATAAACTAAGCTCACAGCAAAATTGTGCGTGGGCCATGATCCGTAGGGAGGAAATCTACGATCTCTTGTTAAAAGCAGAAACATTTTAGAAAATGAGTGACATGGCTGGAGGGTCAGATGCAAGGGTGTCAACAACAGGTGGGCAAAAACCATACATGAAGCTTGAATGTAAACCTACTTAACTAATAGGTTTTTCAAAGATGCCAAATCTGGCATACATGTATACTGTAGGCCTACACATAATTCTGCATTCAAATTGCTTCACTCTTTAAATTGGGAATCCTTAAGGGTGAGACGAGAAAAATTATCTATGGGATTGTTTACACGTTTCAAT
>JAQGBX010007994.1:0-10920 GCA_034698745.1 Megaphyllum sjaelandicum
AAAGTGGAGCCAAGCAAGAAAAGGATGCTAGAGAGAGCGCGTTCGTAGCACATTCGCAAGGCACCTCCGCTGCTATTTGTACGTACGAGAAAATGGAATTTGAACGTCACGCTCATATACATGTATATCTGCGTTAACCTTGGGTACAAAAGCAGGAAAAAAATGGAAGCTGGAAACAAGGAAGAAAGGACATGAAAACAGCGGCTGGACGCCGCTATGTCTTCAGCCATTGGATTAAAAACAGCGATGACCTTGAGTGAAGTTTTGTAAACCAATGAGCTTGTTGATTTTTGCGCACGTGACTTCACAACTGCCAAAGTGCGAGTTGCGTGCATGCTCTGTCCACGAACACCAACTACATGTATGGACTATGACAGGAAATCTGAATGCTTTAAAAGCGTTTCACATTTTTTTTTCTCCCCTTTTGTACGTTTTTAAGATGGGTTAACGAAGATTTATAACCCGCGTCTTCGAGGATGCGAAAAATCTAAATCGCAGAGAAAATAAAGGAACGCGTATTATAATGTACGTATACATGTTTTGTTGAACGACCGTTATGATAAATGTATGCTGGACATTGTCCTCGCCCGCTAATGGCCGTTGTATGTTTAAAAAAACTGTCAGCAAAGACCGTCCATTTGCCTGATAACGGCTCTGGGAGTCAGGAAATCCAATAAATAAACGGCAACCCGCATAGTAAAATAACACATGCGAGCGACCATGTCCGCCATTTTATTACGCTCTAAGATACGGCTCGTAAGACGTGTTACAAATGGGCCGCTACTTTATGGAATAGTGCAGATTCATGCAAGCTTGAATGGATGCATTGTATTTTAACGAGCAGACGACGCGTGTTGGCTCCGCCTAGATCGGACATTGTGGTGTACTTAATATTTGCACTGTGGCAAAAAGGGCTGCTTTTGCTATTGATGAGTTGCACTTGCACATCCCACAATGTAATCCGAGCCACATTATAGCCACGCCCACGAGCCTCGTGGCTTCTTGTGCAAGTCAACATGTGGCTTTGTGGACAGCTTTGCGAATCGCAATTTGGCAATCGCGAAACATAGTTGGACAAAAATTAGTTGAAACTAAATTGCCAACAATTAAATTTCTGCCCAACTTTGTCGCGAAGTCACGTGTGCAAGTGAATGCATTTATTGATTTTCAAGCTGCGATAACCTTGTGGTCTTTTGTGGTAAGAATACATTGAATGCTTATTGCAGCCGCTTACCACTCTGCGAACAACTACAAGGTGAAGCATAAGTCTGTTTTCGGATTACATGTTCTTACCTATAGGTATATGTACCACTGATTCCACAATTCGATTCCATCTCATCACGTTGCATGTACATGTAGTTGTATGTCTACAACTACAAGGTGAGGCATAAGTCTGTTATAGGATCATACAACAAACAAAAATAGTGTATAATTTATGACCTGAACGTGATGAGATGGAATCGAATTGTAATATTAGTGGTACATATATGGGTAAGAACATGTGATCAGAAGACAGACTTATGCCTCACCTTGTAGTTGTACGCAGAGTGGCAAGCGCCTGAAATAAGCATTCAATGTATCTTTACCCTTATAGGGCAAAACTTGAAAAACGAAGCGCATTTGCTGTATTTATTTCCATCAAGAGTTTCAGATAACCGAAGTATATGAGATACAGACAGAAGGGAAATTGATTTAGTCTATACAATTGTATAATGTTATTTTCTTGAAGTGCTTTCACTTTTCAGTACTTAATTCATTCAGTGCCTGTGCATAACGGGGGGTCTCCCACCACGATTTCCTAACTAGGCACGGTACTGACTTCATTTATTCTCTTTCCGTACTTAATTGACACGTTGCCTCGAGTCCTACGGCGCTCGCGCTGCAGAATTGCGAAACTACTCGCAATTCTTTTAATTGAATCAATTCTTCCTTGATAAATATCAAATAATTGCGTACCAGATGAACATGCACGTCCTGCACGCACTTAATGTGTAGAATGCCCCGTTTCATCTTTTTTTTGTTTTTTACTTCGCCATCAGAGATTCTCCGAACATAAGTTTCAAGAAGTTGGCATTAGTTTTAATCTTTTTTTCGGTCATTTCTCCAACTTTCTCTCTTATCTAAGGATGGAAATCGATATAGATAATGTCTTCGTCCGTTTGAGCAGCCAGTTGTTTTTGCCAGCGATAACCCTTTACACGCTCGGAAAGACTTCACTAATTGAACTCATTTTCCGTTTATCGATCAGCGAGACGAATTCCATTCGATTTACTTTATACCGAAATTAGCCAATAGCCAGCTTCGTTTACGGCTTTTCTTATTGCAATTGCCAATGCTGGAGCTGGATGGACGGCACCAGAAACTGAAATGGACGCGGAAAGAAAAAAAACAACCTAAGAAGTAGATTCCGAAAGATTAACTAGAGAGTGGAACTTGGTTTACATTTATCAGTTTTATCTCCTAGCACGCAAGACCAACACGAATGCATGCACGTAGGAGAAATTGGCTCAGCCAAATGCAATTTACTGGACGATGCCTCGCCAGCACGCTCACTTCCGGGTCTTTTTACGAGGCCCGAAGACGCCCAGGAAAGTCAGGTGACGCTGCGCCAGTATTTTTCCAAAAAAAACCAACCCCAACCATTTGAACTTCACGATATACGCTCGTGCACGAAAAGCTCGATCAGTTCGAAATTTGAAAGATACGGTCTTGTATGAACTCGTATTTTGTAAATCGCCGGTCATTGAATGCCAGCAACCATCGCTTCAACGTCAGATTTTGAAAGTTATGGCGAGTTATCTCTTCCCTGTTTCCTGCCACGCTTTTCGCCAGATTTCAGAAATATACGAGATGCGGCGGGGAAGTTGAGTCCCCCTCGATGCCACGCAGGAGCTAACGAACATAGCTCAGTTTTATTGCGTGTATTTCGCTCTTGACGAGCTATATACGCACGTATTTATGACCATGCAAAAGCCTGCTCCTGTCCAGTTTCAAAGTGATGATTTAAGATGGAAGGAGATGGAGCATGATGGACATGTCACTGACATTGAACCTGATTCCGAGTCGTTGCATTGCGTCGGCGGATTTCAGGCAAACTTTGTCGTGAAGTTGTAACAAAAGATGTAGTGAAATTGTCAACACTGGAAAAAACACATGCAGAGGAGCTTTTTGTTGCTAATTATTGAAGACTTTCGTTTTTGGAAATAAACTTATCAGAACCGGAACATTCTTTCCACACCGAAGCAACCTATCTTTTAGGAGCATTTTTTACCAAAGGTTTCGCTGTTCCATCACTTTAAAAAAGCAACTTACATGAACAGTTGAACACCGCATTCAGATTTTAATCTCGTTTCTAGGTATAGGCAAACAACAGTTGAACATGCAACAAGCTCTCCACAAAGAATCAGCAACACTTAAGCAAACAGAAATGTGTACTCGGGTTGTTAAACTACCTTTGATCTTTACCCCTTTTTATTGAAACATGGAACCTCTGTTTCAATAAGGAACTTTCGGGAACATATAGGAACAAGTATAGCAGAGACAAAAAGTCTCTTGTCGTGAAGTGGCAGCAGAGAACATCGAATGAAATTTAGATTCGATGTTACACAATAGGAACTTTTTGTTGCCAATTGTTACCACTTGTATTTGGAAGCATAAACTTCTGCAAACATAACTGGAACATTCTGTCCAAACCGAAGGAACTTAATTATTTAGAAACATTTTTCAAAACTTGCCTGTAATTCCCAATTACTTAAACATTCTGTCCATAAAGCAACTTAAAGGAACACCGTACTGAAAAGTTCGTACTCCTATTTGCTCGTTTCTAGACAGTAGACAAGAAGCTGAGTGGAACATGCAACAATCTGTCTTGGTTGAATCAGCAACACTACTAAACCGAAACGTTTACTCATGTTGTTGACCTTCCATTGATCTTTCCCGCTTTTTATTGAGGCAAGAAACTTGAGGAAACTTTTGTTTCAGTAAGGGACTTTCAGCAATATTCAGAAACATATAGGACTAAGTAGCAGAAACAAAGTCTTCTGTCATGAAATTGCAGCAGAGATCAGATGAAATTTCAATTTCACGTTTTAAACTAATCGTAAACTGCCCGAAGGCTTGTCTTTGCTAGGATGCGATTGCTTCGCCAACAGTTGTTGATGGTTGATGCGTTTGCATTCAAATGGAAACTAGCGAATTGATTGGTTTTTTTTTTGGATATTATTCGGGTTTACTCTAGCATCCCGCGTATGAATTATAACAGCATCTTATATGCTTCCGTTCGATTAGTTTGCATCTAATCTGATAATCTGTCATCTCAGCATGCACCTGGCTAAATATAAAAAAAATAACACCGAAAAATTGAGTTTTTCACCAACTGATTCGCATTTGACATTCAATTCGATGCTTGGTCTGATATTCTTGAGCGGAAATTGTTGTTACAACTCAGTATTGCATGTTAAATCTTATTAATTGCAATATCAAAACTGCGTATCCAATCCGTGACTTGGCTCGGCATACAAGAGACGGTTTAATTACTTTTGGTCGATGGAAAATTGATCCGAAACAGAAGGGGAATTAAATTGTATTGATCCACGGCACGAATTTTAGTTTTCAATTTCGAGCGTCCCTTTCTTGTCCGATGGAATTGGATTTTCGTTTTTCTATATGCAAATCGAATTTGCTCGAAATGTGGGGGCGGATATTCCTATATGGCATCTTGAAGAAAGTTCGCATTTTCATTTCGGAGATCTGGATAAGCCGGACGAACTATATTAAACTTTCCCACGTAATTTTTCGTAGCATTTTTATTTCCTCTCTTCCCATTCTGATTGATTTCCAATGTTAGTTCTTTCAATACCCACGTGACCAAAACGTTTTAAGATGGAATCGTTTGCCACTCAAAACCTCACCTAGACCTTGTCATCTGTCGAGTTAGCAACCTGTCTCTCGGACTAGACATACTGTACTTATTGTGCGACTGTAATGCACGCAAATTTTCATGATGTTCTCGCTAAACCACTATCATGTTCAGACATTAATGTTTTCGTTATCTAGCACTGCATTCGGATATGGTTTTAATAAACAAAATGCGTTTCTTACGCGGATTGTCAGATTTAGCAGTTGTATCGTGACAGTTATATGTTTGGAAATTCAGCTGTGTTTTGAAAGTCTGATCAATTCTTTCCTTTTAACTCGGAACTAGACATGCGAGCTTATGAATAAAATATACAGTATGCAATGTTAATATACGCACGAAGTAGTCTTGGAAATGGCAAAGAACATTTATTCAGGATCACCAGTTTTATTTTAATCAGAACTTATGTGGGAATTTAATCCCTTATTTTTTTTATTTTTTTTGGGTAATTTACGCTCCAAAATAACTTCTCCGGCGCAACGGCTGCAATTTGCAATTCAAATATTGGGGGTATTTGGACAAAAGTAATCTTACTTTAGAACTCTTTTTAAGTCTCTTCAAGTCACGTGTGCAAAATCAATGCATTAATTGATTTGAAGACCATAAGTGATTATTTAAACCAATTAGCGGATCGATTTTGAACCAGTGACTTCACGACTATCAAAGGGTAAGTCGTATAAAGCTTTTGTCTGAGTGAGTGTCTTAATTTTATACAACCATAAAACTATTCTCGAAAATCTGCACGTCCATCACTTCAAAAATAAGTAAGTCTGTCATATGTGTTTTAAATTGAATTAAATTTTAATTTTGTGTAATTTACGATTCAGAATTGATAAAAATCAATAACATCAATCAAAAATCAATAAAATCAGTGCATAGTTCTCTTCTGAAATTGATGTTCAATTATCGATTCAGATTTATTCATATGGACCTGTGCCAAAATTCAAGTTGGTAATTTCGGTACGAATAAGATAGGTTTTGCAAAACTTTTTCCACTCAAGTGCAATTGATGAAGAAATTCAGGCCCGAAAATTGTTCCAGTGTTATTTTTCAAGATTATCGATTTTTTTTCTTCTTTTCCTTCTACTCTGTCCAATCCACGAGGGTAGAATAAAAATTTCTAATTACCACAGACTTGCGTGGGTTCGCTCTAAGTGCATTAAGCATCAACTCATATTTTGCTTTTAATGTGTTTTTCTGCATACCAGCGTCACGCGTTTTTTTTAAACGATTTGAAGACGTGAAGGCGCAGGTTAACAATAAAAAGCTAAGAATATATTCGAAAGAAGTGGTAGTGGTTCGTCTCCCCATCTGTCTTTCTCAAAAATGTTGCCTCTTGTAAGTGCACTTTCAAATTGTGTTGCAAACGACATTATCTTTTGAATATGCGAAAGTAATGTGAAATTACGTTCGAGTTTATTTAGCTAATGTTAAAAAATTGCCACCGAGAACTCGTAAATTAAATTCTTAAATGCAGCATCCAGCGTTTTCTACATTTCATAAACCTTATATACTGCTCTGTCGCAATGTGAGATGAATTTTTTTCTACTTCTGGTTTTCGAAAGCTTTTTCTCATAATCCTTTTAGTCTTTCCACATCATTTTAGAAAGCCTATACTTAAACCACGCTTACCCCATCTACGGTTAACGTTTTTTCTACCACTCTAGATGCAGGGCGCGGGCCTAGTTTATGACAGATATTCTTTCTGCTTATTTTTCAGCCGTACAAATAATTTACCGTGACAGTTGAAATGAATTTTCAATTTCCTTTTTTTTCATTCTTGGGTTTGGGATAGAGATTAGGCCTGTCTGCGAAGGCTAATGCAATACAGCTTTCACATGTCGTTTGATTGGCGTTTTCCTTGTCGTTTTTCGTTCTGCAAACGCAATACCCACAAGAACGATGAAGATAAGCTTAGAAATAATCTTATTTACGATAGCAACTTCTGTTGCGATATGACAGGGATGTTGTAATGGCGTCGACGCTACCTACATATCTCGGAAACTTGTTTTTTTCTCGTACCTAGACTCCACGATTTTCGTTGATATGTTTTGGTATTATCTTATTTTTTTTTCAGTTTACGTTGTTAGGTGAACATTTAAAGCATTCCATTTATCAGTGTAACATTCATGAGTTCATCTTCCACAGCTATGACGCGTTCACGAGTTGTACTAAATTGTTAAACATTCGTGCAAGGATGTATCACACCCCCTCTTCAAAAGTAACTTTAAAACACGTTTTATTGTATGGCAAAACATAAAGGGACAATACTGTCAGTTTTCCGAAACTATGATGACCTCAGAAATGTCGAATATCTTATGTTGATTACAATGAAGCCTCTTAATTTCGATCACGCTTAGTCCGATCAGCCATTTTATTCGACCAAACCTTCTGAACGGATTTTTTTCTATATTGCCCTATACAATGTTTGTTTAAAAAAGAAGCACATTTCAATCATCTCATCGCTTTATTCGATCAAATTGCCCCATGACAATGCCATATGTATTTTTAATACACGGAGCAAATCATTTCAATAAAGTCAATGTTTAGCGTGTTTTTTTGACATTCGTCGCTTATTTCGATCAAAATCGCTGGAACCAACTTGATCAAATTAAGCGGCTTTGGGTGAGTTCACATTGAACTTGTTTCCATTAGCTTGAAACTGGTGTCGCTTAGTGGTATGGCAGGCGCTTATCACTAAGCGACACTGGTTTTCCTAATTTTCCAGTGTGCTTACCACTAAGCGACACCAGTTTCAAGTGACTGGGAACAAGTTCAATTTATATAAAGTATACAGTTTACATACATGTGCATGTATGCAGCATATTGATTTATATAATATCTACGTGTGTGTTGTATATAATTAATGAATGTATAGAATTCATTTTGCTTGATTAATAGCGTCTTAAACCAGAATTGTCAATTTTGGAATGGAGGTGCTATGCTCTCTGATGTCACGATGTAATTTAGTCTCGTTTTAATCCAATAAACGTAATGCCCGATGGGCATGACTACCTATTTCTGACTGTCTTTGTTGCTCATTTGGCCAGCAGACTTCTCTTACCTTGCTCGAGGATAAATGATACTGTCAGAACAGAGTTTAATTTGTAGGACAGTTTTCTTCGTTTTCTAGCGTTCTGGCGTTCGGCAAGATGAACGTGGACTGGCGAGGAATGTATCCATAGGCTTAATAATCGCCGCCCGTATAAGCAATGATGTAGAACCATGAGCCTCCTTGGCCTGGGAATTGGTATCCAACACCGGAAAACCCCTATAGGCAGTTTGTAATTGAAAGCGAAGCCCGAACGGCTGGTGACATCTCATCAGTTCGTCTCTTTTGTTTACCGATAGCCTATAGGTCTTGTCATTCGAATCTAGACTATCTTTTTTTCTCCTTTCTTCTGCGTCGTATCAACTCGGTATCATCCTTGCCTTTTATTTGAAATGCGACTTCTTCCATATCTCTCTCTCTCTCTTTGCGGAGAGAAAGGGATAGCTGTCCTGCAGCTTGACTTTACTTTCAACAAAAACCGCATCTTTTTCACGCAGTTCCATTGTATTAACATTGTTTGGCAACACATTCTAAGCATCCTGCTGGGTGGCTCAGTGGCTACACTGCATGTCTGATTTGCGTTCTGGTAAGGTGTCTGGTAACTGCAATGATAATGCAGATGGTACAGGGCGATCCTCTGCAGCTAAAGAAGAAAAAAGTTAGGATGTTTTCCAAAGTACGTTTGGAATGACATGACGGTATGCAAATTCTTCAGGAGGAAGATGGTGAAGGTTGCATGCTTCAGACACCAACGGGCGTTTAGCCCGTGGTTAATGATGATGATGAAATCCTTTAGAACTCTAAAAAGTTCTTAAAACATTCATTCATAATTTGCAAATTATCCTTAGTATATAGCGCAGCCCCGCACGACCAACTGTATTATGTTTTCATTTTTGAAGAGCTCGTCCTTGCTCACTTGTCTCTTCATGTGATCAATTTGTCTGGTCACTGTTGACACGAAGCGACATTGTTGCAGAGAAAAATGACCAGAAGTAGTCCTACTTGCAGAACGGTAGCCTAATAGTAGGTTGTTCATTTTTCCTGTTTAACCTAATTAGTTTCTGTCTAACAAAATTGGAGTCATATTATTAAGTAATTTCAAGTTGTCCATTGCGGTTGCATTAATGCATATCGGTTCTCCAATTCCATTTGTCCGTTTAATTCTGTCTAGACTGCACGCATTGCACTATGAAATGTCCTATTTTTAATACTATGGAAAATGTTAATGTTAATGCGGATAACCGAGTTGGTCTCGGGTATCATTCTCATTCGAAGATCATCAGGCGAATGGGCAGTTGTAGTTTTATGGAATTGATTCCTTCGAGTTATCCTTTTTCGACGAGGAAAAGGCCTCGCCAGTCGTTTCAATCCAAAGTGCGTTTCATTATTGCCAGTTTAGTACCGATTTTAAATTTGCTGACCCAGTTCCATCGAACGGTCGGCCGAGACTATATATATTTAAGTACCGTAAGCTAAACGCCATCCGTAGCGTAGTTGGAGTTTTATATCCAAGGGCATGTTCTGTACGTGAATCAGAATTATTCCCAAAGCCTTTCTTCGGCGTTTATACACAAAACCCCGAAAAGCGATTTAACCCGTCGTAAGCCTGGCAATCCAATTTCCAACGGGAGGATTAAGTCCCGCTAGTCCGCAAACGTGCCGGTGGGAGACCGGATCTGGTCAGCTAAGTCCTTTAGGAAGAAGTGGACATCATCTAAGTCCACTATAAAGTTCCTTAAATTTTTGCCGACCTCCTCTGGCTTGCCAAGGTGAGGTGCGGAGAAATCGCATCTCCAGTTTATGGTCTTTATTGATTTATTATTATTGCTCTAGCCAAAATTGCCGGGAAGGAAACGAAAGCTAATTTAAAGGCTGCTTTCTTCTCGATTTTTCGACCTTGTTCACTGGGAGGATATTTTTTTTATAGTAGAATTTATTTATAGCGCGCGTGTTGGCTAATTGCTACCATCGTACAGCGCCCTCTCGCTTGCGGTTTTAAAAGTCAATATAGGACTTTTAGGTGACCACATGCTAGCGGGTTTAAATCGTTCAAGATGTACCTGCATATACGGTATGTATCAAGCAAGGAGTTTCCCAGTTATTTTAAATTGTCGGATTGAACGTTCAATAAAGAAATCGCAAGTGATCAATCCATTCCTATTTTCTTTTACGAATTTCGGCATATTCCTACTCTGTTACGTGCAACGTTACGTGAATTTATGCCATAATAAACGAGGTGTTTCTATGTTTTTTATTTCCTTTTTATATATTAGAAAATCTGCTACGAGTAACGATGACGCGGCGATATAGTTTTTGCTTACTTTGTATTCGAAATTCGATCCTGGAGAAAAAATTAAATATGATACCCCAATATGTAACATTTGCCACTTTAATGGATTCACTCGAGTTTCAATTTCATTTCACATTTTGGCGTTAGAGTTTGGAGCACCAAACCAACATTATAAGCAAACGCCAACCTCTCGCCTCTACGTTTAGGTTCATCCCAACCAAGCGTATTTATCATGAAAATGGCGTCTCGTCATGCAGATGACGTTGCATAAAACCATCCGCTAGAGGGCGCGTGCCGTGGTACGCTACTGCGGCGCGAAATTCGGTGTGATTGGAAAATGATTTCAGGAACAAAATACAGCAGTATGCATTTAAAAACTTTTGTCTCGCATTAGGTTCTCTTTTATGCTTCGAATGTATGCACATGATGTGCATCGGCCTTGTGTTTATTCGTTTTGCATACCGTATTCCCCCGCAAATAACGGCATGCCACTATAGGTAGAGGGAGAACAGCATGCCACTATACGCGGGGATAAGGGCAATGCCATTCTATGTAGGGGTAAAATTTCCGGGAATTTCCCCGTTTAACACATGATGCAACGTACCTCAATCCCACAATTCATGTGTTATATAACGCCCCTACTGGTAGGCCTACTCTATCAAA
>JAQGBX010007995.1:0-10919 GCA_034698745.1 Megaphyllum sjaelandicum
AATGTATGAAAATTTGGTCAACATAAGGAGGTGGTCAACATATGGATGTGGTCAACTTAGGAGGTTCTACTGTAGTTCATTCAATGAAATGTGGTTTTAAAACACGCTTTATCTCAAAATGAAATTTTTTCAGTTGTCTTTTCTGATGCCAAGGTGCGATAGGGTGACACTGATTACACATCAATCAAGCAAAAGTGGCAACTTGCAAATTAGCATTATGGAATCTACATCAATAGTGTAATTAGGACACCCTAAGAATAACTGAATCAATTTTGTAATGCTCGTTTTTTAATGTGCAGTGACGTTGATCTGCCAGTATGCATCCGTATCTCCATCCCCTCTCTCCCCCCTCCCTCCCTTTCTTTTTCTGAGAAATATGACCAATAGCGATTGTGGTCTACATTGTATTAGTACGTACATGTACTAAAGCTAACAACCTGTAGGAGTCCTTTTCCGTATCTTATACCATCATCCTTTTTTTTGTTAGTGACCGTAAATGTATTGACGCTCGTTGATATACTTTTGGACATCTTAATCCAATCACCGTCACTCGCTATAGCCACAGTGTCCATCACATCATTTGCTGTAATGTAATTTCGATTTTCATGCTGTATGAGATATAGCCGTGTTTACTTTTGCACATTGCTCGTGGCAGTGTATACATGCTTCTCTTATAAACGTTTTATTTATGATTGTATACATATACTGTAGGTCTACATGTACATGTCATCCTACATTACATGGACTAGATTGTCATATTGGATATTTTGTTTTACTTCGAGACATTAATTTGCTTTCATGTGATTACCTGGAAATCACCAATTTCCCACACAATATATGGTATTACTGTAGCACTCACAGTATATAGTGTTCGTATATAAATGTATATTGTTTTACTATTTCGCCACTTCTGGCTTACTAAAAACAAAGTACATGTAGATCGAAGCGTGAAATTGGTGCGCTGGTGCGCGATGAATTGAAATCGCAAAAGAAATCTTCAACTTGTCTCGGAAATTTGTCCTCTTTAACTGGATTTTGCGTGGGACGTTTATCGCGATTTTCTACTCGTTGTTTTCTTCGGAATCGCTACCTAACAGACGCGCAGTTGTTATGACAACCACTTGGACTTCATACATTTCCAACCAACCTGCATTTGATTGCGATGACATGTTTCCTGCGATAGGAATTATTTTTCCATTACAATAACCAACAAATAAAGAATCGACAACAAATGCTGTACTTGATCACTTGAATTCCAAATGACACGTGCTGGATGTTGTTCAGATGGATCGAAGAAGCTAGGGGTAGATTCAAACTGCGTGCAATGTTTTCTTTTGTCGTAAGATAATGAAATTGGATATTTAAATTAAGATGCGTAGGCTGACCTAGATGCGAAATATAAAAGATATTTATATCCAGCCTACTGTCAGGAGATTACGATCTGCCCACTGAGTCTTATAAAACTATGGAATTTATTGCTGGTGCATCTGACAGTCTTATCTTTATGGACATACTGTATTAGGATCAGTTATTCAGACTGATTACCAGGGTTTTCTAGAGTTTCATATTGTCAAAATCTGAAATAAGACCGTAGTTATAAAACTCTCGTGCATCCTTTGTACGCCATGACACACAGATGAGAGAGGATATGGAAAATTATTTTATTGCGGTGACACATGAGTTGTACTGTTTTTAAAATGGAGGCGGTTGTGGTTCCTGACACGATCATACCACGCCTAATGTTACTTACCAGAAACAATTACACCGGAAAGATAAAACTTGTCTATTAAAGGCCATTGGTCACTGTGCCTATATAGATCGAGGGCTTTGACCCGTCTCCATTATTTACAACAATTATTTCAATATACATTTACAGTGTTTACTGACATTAGCCAAATATTAGCATCAAGATGAAACGATTAGCTCCGATATCTTTCAATCTGGGAGTGTGAAAATGCAGCGCCATTAAAATTCTTTTGTAGTCTATTGTTAGTGGGTAGATATAGCGATAATGATGCGATTTATTGGGTTGGTGTGCATGAGATTGATTTTGATGCATGGTGCCGAATTTCTTAAAAACTGCAAAATAATATATAAACAGAATTAGTAGTAAGTAGCTGATGGGTGTTGACAGAACATGCATGATGTGATGCGTGCAGTTGTTTGAATTTCTGATAGCTTGAGTATAGCTATACCTACCGATGCGATGCTATAATGATTATATTTTTTTTATTTCCAGGTAAGTCTTAATTGTTCTGTTTCAAACATGCCGAAGAAGTGTTTGGTGAGCGAAAATTGCACCATTTTTCATTTCTAATAATGTTAACAAAAGCTTTGAAAAGCTTTGTCACGGGGAATTCACCAATTGCAATCTCAATTTCGTGAAGTTTCTAGAATGGAATCAGTTTTCATCCGTCATATCTTTTATAGTAACGTTTTTTATACAATATTGATCATTATACTGCAGTTTAGCAGCATATAAATGGTATCCTTGAGGATGAATCGAGTGAAGGATCGTGACAGCTTACAGTTTGACAACGGGTTTTAAGAATTGGTCCATCTTTCGTGATTGATCTATCCCGCTAGTCCTTGTTGGACACTTTGTGCGGTCATTTTTCAGCTCATATCCGTCCCATGTCTAGAAATCGGTTTTCGAGGCCTCCCTTTCTTTCTTGTGGCATGATTTATGAATGCCCCTAATATGCATTCCATATGATTGGCAAAAAAAAATCCCTGTTGATAAACTGTTGGAATATGGCAATGCAAACGTTGTTAATTATTGTCAAGAAGTAAAAGCGTATACAAAAACATTTTTATTATGATAATCTTAATTCTCCTAACTCTTCATCAGCTCCTGGAATTCGATTGTAATTTGGCAATCACATCACAAATCTTTTGACTTGTCACTTCTGAAGTGGAGGTGAGATGTGTTAAATTCCCCAATTGATGTCATACATGTATTTTTAGTAAACTTCCATTATTTTTTTAATAAACAATAATAACGTGTTCTAGTTCCATGAACTCTATACATTGTAGATGCCCTATGAATGCGAATGGGTATATTGTCCACATTTTAAGCATATCCACGCCACTACATCCGGTGGTAGAATTTTCACACAACCAATGTTCTCATCTTATAAGCATGTAATGTAATGAAGCGTCAGGAGCCCAGTCCATGTTGCTTTTGAGAGTTAGGATACTCTGGTTAGAGCTAATCCACTGCCATGAGTGACACAGGTATTCTGTGTGAGTAGTGAGTATGCGCTGCAGACAGTTAAAGTGGGACGGGCACGCTTATCTTGTCTCGCTCCACGTCACATGACTCACTTACCGACAGATGGTTCGCAGTCAGGCAGCGTTTTTTGAAGATCTCTGCAGGAAACTCTGGTTTCGAATTCGAGGCTCAAAAAAGGAGGGGAGCCTCCTACCCTCATCGCATTTTCATGAATGACACGAGGGAGAGCTAATGCAAGGGCCGAAAGGTTGTAACCCCGACCATGAAAAGACTTTAAAAAGGGCGAGTTGTTCGCTCAATGCGAGCATGTGCCCAGCTCGGGCCGGGGCATTTGGTTACATAATAGGCCATGAGGGGCAACCAGAATTACTACAGAAGCCGTACCACATGGGCCACACCTGCTCAGCGGTGTTTAAATACACTGTAATCATTAATCGTTTCATGTTTCGTGGTATTACCATTCCTTCGGATGAAATTTTGCTCATGAAATATTGGCTGGTTCTACCGGCGGATGTGGCTTCTTCGTCCGTGTGAGGTACTATGATGTGATGGCAATGCTTGTCAATGATGATGTTTAAAATTTACGGATTGCACTGCAGTAGAACCTCGTTTATATGAACTAATTGGGACGGACCAGAGGTGTTTAATAAAATCGAAAAGTATGAATGTGTTATCATACCAATCTACAAAAACATCATGGTTCATCCATGCCCTAGGTTGGTTTTTGTAAACAAGAGGAATCTCGGGTTTTTCAATTTGTAATTAATCTTTCCAGGGTTGAGGCACTGTGGTTGAGGCCTGCCCCATCCAAAAAAACCCACCGTCTGGTCGGCAGGAGCCACGTCCTGATGAGTTCATATAAACGAGGTTCTACTGTATTATTTGCTAAGAAGCACTAAAACTGAGGCTTAAATTTCTTTGCATACAGTACGAGCAACTTGAGCGTTATTAGTTAGCATCACTGGTTTATGTTCGGTTGTTCCAGTTATTGAACCCAAGCAGTAATTGTCATTAGCCATAACCAGTGTGAAATCCAACTAACTGGTTATTGAGATAATTTGAGTTCCAAGTTCCAACGTGTTTTGTGTGCAATTCGAAGAGACTATACCATCTTGGAATTTCATCAGCAAATTCAAAACCAGAGAACTATTTTGGTACAGCAAATTGCACTGCACCGAATCGCAGTCGTGCAGAGCTCAAGGCGAAGACATCCAACCATTGATGCCGCTAATGACTTTACATCCTCCACCCCTCACGGTCTCTGCAGTGCATTATGGGAGCGTTATTGTGCCCTCTTCCCCTTGGAAGTGTTCTATTTTCACTTGTTGAGCTCTTGCGTTAGCTGAGCGGCAATCCTTTTCCAAACGGTTTACCTTTCAAGACGAAATTCCTGCATAAATTAACCTGCTCCTTGCCAAACCGCATTGCTGCGAACCTGCATGCGCTGTCAGACGTGGATGCAAAATTGTTCTCATGCAGTGTTTGATGACTAGGCTGCAGGGTGGTGTTTATCGGCGTCTTTTTCACCTGTCTTAATCATTTCTGGCCTTCGGATAAAAGGTTGA
This sequence comes from Megaphyllum sjaelandicum, assembly GCA_034698745.1. NCBI lineage: Eukaryota > Metazoa > Arthropoda > Diplopoda > Julida > Julidae > Megaphyllum > Megaphyllum sjaelandicum. The sequence goes on from JAQGBX010007995.1 coordinate 4,801, forward strand.
GGTGTTGTCAATGTATAATTCAAATTAAGGTCTATCTACAAACATGTTCGTTCGTATATGACAAAGTACCTCTGGTTTTCGTTGTACGCAGTACACGATTCCCCGAAAAAGGATGAGCATGTACGCTGAATTCCTCTCGAGTTCATAAACATACGCTCGCAACGGACACCTTTTCGTTGATTGGCGCAGAGTTGGAATTCTTGCGGAGCATTTGTGGCGAGTTTGGAATATCCCGTAGCTCGAGGCTCTGAAGAAACTGTTATTTCTCTTGTTTCCAAGTGCTTATTCCAAAGAATGTTGCATAACACGCGCCTCAATGCCTCATTCGTCCAAACATAGTGGGGATGTTACCATACATGTATACTTGTAGTATATAATATTGAATTGAAAAAGGGGAAATCGTTACTGTATCATACGCTACTGGCGTATCTAATCAAAATTGTTTTTTCAATTTTTTAAAACTAGTAAACTTGCATTAGGATATGGGAAAATTGATGTTTTGGAAAATACATGTACTGTAATTACCATGTAATTCTACATGGTAAATTCATCGTGCATCTTGCCGATTCGCAGACTTCCTGTATAGCACGTGGCAGCTTGCACCTACATGTATCTGCATGTCTAGAAATTAAACAGGTAATAGTGATCCAGTTATTAAATTTAATAATTTGTTGATGTGACTACAGTATAGTCAGTAAAAGGTGAGCATTGCTCCGCATTCTTTACTGATTTCTATCAAATAGTTTCTGATTCATAAATGTACTGTATTCGCGTTGTTTAGCAAAAATGCCCGAGTGTGATTGAGCCTCATGACATATCTCACATACATGTACATGTGCTGTGCATTTACATGCAGTTTAGAGGTAATTTCATACAATATTTTATTAATAATATGGATCATGAAACAAAGGTTTGTGTACTTTGAACCGTGAAAAAATGCATGTAGACGTGGAATTTTCCATTTGTGACGACAGTTTGTTGGCGCTCAAAATGTTTTGGAATTTCGCATAAGGGAAACTTAATCTTTGCAAATTTCTTAAGTGCTGTAACGAAATCCCCTAAATCGAACAATAACATGTAGGCTTAGCCAGAACTTGTGTATCCCGTTTTTGGTTAGTTGCCAAAACTTAACTCAGGGGTGAGGGTGGCCGTTTTTTTTTTGTGCCTGGAGTCTCCCTCATTATATTTTGTTAGCTTTGCTGGATTATGGCGATTGCAATACCCCAGTTGGTAAAAGCGTTTTTTTGCCCCAAGATGCGAACATCTTGCCATAATTGGACGCAACAACTGCCAGGCATGTGTAGGCCGTTAAATAGTGTTGCTTAGCAATAGTCGTGGCAAGGAACGTGGTTTTTGTGTGGCTGCTGAGGACGTCCAAGACCTGATGCGGCTGAGCCAGACAGAGATTTGTTTGGTGATGATGACGCCTTGGCTTAACAGATTCCGAGGAACAACAAACCTGTTGGCGTCCGATGCCACTCCCGTGACTGAGCTTACCTGTTTTTTTACTACTTTTATGCCGGTTTCATACGAGTTGGATTCATGGTGAACTCTGTGGACAACCTAAGCATACATTGCTGCCCCGGTCATCATCAATGTTGACCCCGGTTGACCGCCTGTCGTCGAAGACGATCCCCCAGGAATCGCAAATCCACAAAAACCTGTCACAGAGCCGACTGAATTGGGCTCGCCGTTGTTTCGCGGATAGGGCTCATTAAGACTAATAGGCCCATGTACTGCATCGTATTTTAGGGGGTGCTCAAAGACGCTGCAGTGCGGTCGACAACTGCTGTCAGCTGCGCACAGAAAAGCTGGATTAGAGGCGCATTTTCTTCTTCATTCATACCTGGAAAAATACCTGCTCCGGTGCTCCCCTCCTTACCTGTCCTCCCTCCGGGCCGGCTACTGGCCCACCCGTGCTGGTCACGTGACGCCAGGTGAAAGTATGCTGAGCCGTCGAAGCCAGGCTGCTGCGGCTAGCTCCCCAGTAGACCAGAATGTGGGTCTCGGCTTTTGTTATATGCGTGTCAGTCATTCAACTGTGGCTCCAGTGCACTGTGGCCCACACTGGCAACCGTTGGGAGCGCTGAGCGAGCTTTCGTTTTCGCGGATTAACCAAATCGAGGATTAATTGTGCTTGCGGGTTTGTTTTTTATTGGAGATTTCGTGGCGAGCAGCCGCATGGAAGTGAAATTTGGCTCGCCGGACTGAACCATGAGCCCGCATTCGAACCCTTGGAGTGGCGGCAACCCTCATGTGCCCGTAGTTAATGTTTGTGCTTCCCATATGCTGAAACTTTTGGATTATGTGTGGGTTTTGCAAAAAAGGTACATCTACGGCTATGGATTGCTGCCTGAAGACACCACTAGGGTATGTTTGGTTTGTTAAAACTCTGTTAAAGAGGGAGCTTTGTTACGATGAGAATTGACATTTCGTTGGAAAAAACATAATATGGATTAAGGGTCAGTCTGAAGCTTTATCGGTTGAATTTACTGTGGTAAAATAGTAACGGATTATAAATTTAACGTGGAAGAACTTTCGCGTAATAATTTAGGTTGGCTTCATGTCAAAATTATAATCTTAGATTTCGGTAATTCTAAAATTGTCATGGGTTCACAAACAACTAACTGCAAACGAGTTGTTCGTTGCTTGTAATCATGTACATGGAACTACCCTTGCAATTTCGGCTGTTCGTAAAATGCCAGTATACAACGTGTACTGTATTTCAAACGAATTCAGTTTATGAACTATACCGGTATAGTGGTCATCAAATGACGGCTTTTGTACAAGTGTATACATATATTTGATAATACATGTATATTGTCTTTCAAGTTGCCAATTACGTCAATACGTCAAAGACAACTTTGTATATAGAAAATAAACTATTAACAGTACCAGATGAAAGGTTGTCTGCTGATAAGTGGACATGGCTAATGCTCCAGGAAACTGGAAAAAAATGATAACAGATTCCAGTAATTAATATTTCAAAATATACATTGAATCAACAACTTGTTTATTTTTATTCATTTTACGACGAACAATTGAAACAGGTTTAGTTGTTATAAAAGGATTTACCAGTTGTGACATTCTGCATGCAAACATTTCCAAACTTCGACAAGAAGATCCAGAAATTTAATATGAACGTTAAAGTTAGTAGTTATTAAACAACTGCAATGATATCCATATTTGTACGTATTAACATCAGTTTAAATTTAGTTTTAACAGAAATGTGAATAACGGTTATCATTATCATTACTCCTCAACCAGGCTAACATGTCCCGCTATATATGAATTTCAAATAAATCTGCATTATTCTCTCGAACTCGTATCTCAACAGCAATAGTTGCATTTCAAAATTATTCCAACTTAACTGTTAAATTCATCTAAAGTGTACATTGTATAGCACTGGAGAATGAAGAGTATTTCGAACAGTTGTTTTTAGTTATGTTTAGATTCATATGTAGTTTTATTTTCTTGATTGCTGTTATGTTTTGAACACGGGATTAAAAAACCGTATGATTATGTTCATTATTTAACGCAGGCATGCAAGAATAATGTTTTTTATAGACCATATAATTTATTATTAATAAGTACCCCAATTGAACGGAAAGCTTTACTGCTAGAACGAATTTAAAAAAAATCCATTTGATAACATAATTGATGAAACGTGCAAGTGGGTGGATTTGCTCCAAATAAAAATGTTTTTATCTAAAAATTATGTATACCTAGTTTTAATGTTCACGTTATAAAATTAAAAAGATCAAATTGTGCAATATGGCGGAACTCCGTCAGGGAATGGTAGCTAATTCTCCTATAGTTGTTGAGGGAGCCTGTTTGCATCATTCATTACTTGCATGTCTTGGTTGTTTTGTGACACTCAAGTGTGGTTTTAGAAAATAGATGCAGTGCAGAGAATGTAGGGCATGGTAGAAGCACGTTATTTCCAACTTCTAGAGTTGTTTATTCTTTGGGGAATTAATATGGAATTAAGCAGTGGAACTATTGCCCTACATTGGTTTTCGAAATTGATTTTTGCGACAATGGTTTCGGATGGAAAACCACCTCTATAGTTGCCGTTTGGTCGCTGCGCTATAAATTTTTATCATTATTTAATAGAAAAGCGTTGGGAAATTCAATTATCGGAATATATTCCGCTGGCTTTTGACCATCGCGAGACGAATTGATGAAAAACATGCAAAATGACTGTGTGGGCAAAATACAGTATAGAAGCGCTTGGTCGCTTTGTACATATGAACACCAACGTGAAATTATGCGATTCGGTTAAAAAAACGATGTTGTTCAAAGTGAATGTATACATTTGAATAGAAATCTGAAAAGTGTCGAATCCTCGCAACACCTTCCAAAAGGTTAAATACAAGTAAGTTGTTGGAAAGTGTAATCTTATTCGCTTTTTACTGTTTGAAATGGTGGCTAGATCGATCAAGACAGGCTGCTCTACGATCGAGACAACGATGCAACTATCACGCGAGACAAAATCATGTGTTATGAGGTGTTGCATTATCAGAAATTGAGACATGCTCAATTTGATCATGCCGCACACATTAATTATTTTGTAGAATCCCCAAGTTCCTGAATTATCTTTATACAGTAGGCCTACGTGTACATCGTGTATATTTTTTCTCCTTTTCAATATTTTATCATATTCAATTCAACTTTTATTACACTATATATATATTTGAATATTTTTAGATACAACTCGTACTCCTGGTACGTAATAAACTGTATTTGATAGCAGTTTGGAACGAATGTCTGAAAGGATTCTCTGGCGTATATACTTATAGCCTCGTAATTCTATTCACATTTGCATATACATGTATACATGCAGTATATTGTATTGCGTTAATACACTTGCATGTGTAATGTTTGAATTCTTTGGAGTTTACATTCGTTTACCTGCGCATAGCGAAATGAAAACTTGGTTTCCATATTATACGCGCCTACAGGTTCTCGATATCATTTCTGAATTTAAATTAGAAAAAGCAGAACTGACAGATGCAAGAATAATCAATTTTTGCAACGTGAAACGTTGCGTTGACATTTCACTGAAAAATTATATATTTTTAAAGCAGCAATAAATAAATGTGTTAATAAAGAGATGGATCACAAACTGCAATGGCCCCCCATGCACGTTCGGCTCTTCTTGTTGAATGTCGTGCCGGTTTCACTCTTATATACGTGGAAAGGGTTATATTTAAAAGAAACTTCCAATATGAATAAGAGAGGTGTCTCAGAGATCCATACAGTGTCATAAATGCATTTACGACGGAGCTCGTGATGCAGTTGTTTGAATTAAATTAGGTGTGAAGGTTGAATTAGTGCATATAGCACCGCATCTTACGCAATGAGCTATAAGGACTTTTAATTATACCATGCAGCGTTATCTTTAATAGCCTATACACTTGTATATGGTTTACGCGATACCTGCGAATGAAGCTATATAGTTCCATTAATTAAGAAACTGAGAGAGATGTTAAGAGACGTATAGCTGCATCTATAGGTTATAATTATACATTTTGGTACACGGTGCATTTGTCCGGAAACAAATATTTATGATATACAGGTACAGGAATAGAATTGTGAATAGTTGCATGAGTGAAATCCATGAAATCTTTTCATTAAAACCTGTTGTATGGCGCGGAGGTTTGCTGATTAATCTCTGATAAACTATATACACGCTATAAAAAAGGTATACCAAATGGGGATTCTTTTATGGGGTTCTTTCCCTCGCTACACCAGAACCTTTTTAGGTACTTTGAAGAACCCCAAAAGGTTGTTTTTCAAGAATCTTCCAAAAGGTTCCAAATTAATACACAAATAAGGTCCAATGCACTCAACCCTTTTAAAGGTTCTTTATATATTAAAATGGTTCAAAATAAGGATGATTTTGAAAGGCAATTTTATTTTGTGGAAAATTTCAGTTTACGAAATCCTGATCAGTAAGCTATATCATCCATTCCAAAGTAGCTATGTGGTTGCTGTTTTCATTGGAAAAACGAAGTGATATTAGACTGAATAGCTTCCACACCTAGGGTATGGAAATCTTAGATATCCCTACACCATTGGCAACAAGGCTATCTCGAAACTGGAAACCCAAAAAG
>JAQGBX010007996.1:0-10919 GCA_034698745.1 Megaphyllum sjaelandicum
ATTGATGAACAAATTCAACATTTGTACAAGAAACGGAAATTGTGCTAGCCTTTGTACATCTTTTAAAAATAATTAAATTTTTGTCAATTTATTGAAATATGGTCAGGAAAAATGTTGTTAGAAGTCAGGAAAAGTCAGGAAAAATCGCCATAATGGTCAGGAAAAGTCAGGAAAGACCAATCTATAAAAAAACTGGCAACCCTGTATAAAAATCAATCTATGTATTGAATTGAAATTGAACTTACCAATTCAATTCGTTACATATACTGAATATTTTTTTTCAGTACAATGTACAAATCATGTACTAAAAATTATTGAAAAAAACAAGGGCATTTTATAAATTGTAATAGTTTGTAATTCGTTTCATGTAGGCCTACTGAAAAAAAAAGGTTTTTTGTTTTTAAATGTTTTCAATGTTTATTTTTTATTAAGAAAATTTGAAAAAACAACGTTTAAAATAAGTAATTTGTTTAAAAAACAAAAAAAAAATTAACCCATGTCGATGAATAAAAAAAATGGGGGAAATGTATCAAAAATTCGTAATTCTTAGAAACAATTAAACGGTTTTTAAATTCTTTTCTTTATACGAAATGGAGCGTTTTTTTTTCTTTTAGATTTTAGAAAATGAAATAACTTACATTACTTTCAATTTCTTAATTCTGACAATTTCATATGTGAAAAAGAATCCTTCCACGAAATAGAACTATTTTCAAACTCGTTCCATAAAAAGGAACTACTTTCAAATCCTTTCCACGAAACTGAATTTTTTTTTTCAAATTCTTTCCACGAAAAGGAACATTTTTCAAAATCCTTCCATCAATAGTAAGCTAAGTGCTTTCAAAATCGTTTCACAAAACGGAGCTTTTTTTTTTTTTCAAATTCTTTCCACGAAAATTAACATTTTTTTTATTTCAAACACGTTCAACAAAATGGACTATTTTCAAATTGATTCCATCAAAATGGAACTGCTTTAAAAATCGTTCCACGAAAAGGAACATTTTTTTAAAACTTGTTCCACAAAATGGATTTTTCTCAAATTTGTTTCGCAAAACGGAACTATTTTCAAAATCGTTCCACGAAAAGGAACATTTCTTTTTCAAACTCTTTGCACAAATGGAATTTTTTTTCAAATTTGTTCCACAAAATGTAACTATTTTCAAACTTGATTCACTAAAAGGAACTGCTTTCCAAATCGTTTCACGAAACGAAACTTTTTTTTTTCAAATTCTTTCCACGAAAAGGAACATTTTTTTTCCAAAATCGTTCCATTTTTTTTCTCCAAAAATCGTTCCATTTTTTTTTTAATTTTTTCAAATACAGACAAAGAAACGTTTTTGTAAGAGCATTAATCGTCGAGAATAAAGCCGTTAATCGACTCGAATCATTCCCATAAACTAGAATCAAAATAGTTTCTTATACATTAGGCCTATATATACCTGTTTATATAGCTAGTAAGTATAAATATTATTCAATCTGCACAAGTTCATTTCGTTCAATTACAGTTAGCTATTACCCCTAGCTCCCCCTAAAGTCAAACCTTCCAATTTTAGTTGTTATACGAATTAACAATTAATCCTTTTATTACCAAACTATTTCTTGTTTGTTTTTGACGCAACTCTCGTTCGCTTCCAAATGTGATTTTTTGCATCAGTGTACGAAACAAAACAAAAAAAAAACATGGCTGCTCAGCTCAGTTCAAGGATTTTTGTTTTCAATTTGAGAGGTGCAGCAGCAACAACATTTGGGGCTTTGTTTGATTGTTGGATGACGCCAATGCATGTTGATGAGCCCAGCCCTCCTTCGAGCTAGGGGGAGGGTCAAGGTTCACCCTATAGCTAGGTTCAAAACCCCCTCCCAAAATTAGAAATCGAAACCGTAGATGGGCGTTGGTTCGTGCACATGTATACGAAATGAGGAAACCCCTTTTTTAAATATACATTACTGTACTTGTTGTATATTAAAATAAAAATAAAACAGGACAAACCCCGATTTACGAACTTGGAATGAGGGGTACTCAGTTATAAATATTGTTAAGTTTTCGTTAAAAGCACGATCAAACTCCAACATAGGGTCTTCGGAAGTACGATTCTTAGGGGTTCTGTCTGAGTAGGCTACTGTACCCTTAATAAATATCGTATTAAATTTGAGGATTCTGTCAACTTGTCTTCAATACTGCCAAAGTACAATTCGTAGAACATGTATATGAGTACCCTTAATTAATATCGTATTAAATTTGAGGATTCTGTAAACTTGTCTTCAATACTGCTAAAGTAGCCTACAATTCGTAGAACATGTATCTGAGTAGGCCTACCCTTCATTAACATAGTATTAAATTTGAGGATTCTGTCAACTCGGTTTTAGGACTGCTTAAGTACAATTCTTAATCTGAGTACCCTTAATATCGTATTAAATTCCGAATTATGTCGACTCGACTTCAGGACTGCTAACGGAGTACGATTCGTAAAGCTTGTATCTGAGCACCCCGAACTGATGTATTAAATTTGAGGATTCTGTTAACTTGGTTTCAGGACTGCTAATGAGCAATTCTTAATCTGAGTAACCCTTAATTAATTTCGTATTAAATTCAGAATTCTGTCGACTCGACTTCAAGACTGCTAACGGAGTACGATTCGTAAAGCTTGTATCTGAGCACCCCGAATTGATGCATTAAATTTGAGGATTCTGTTAACTTGGTTTCAGGACTGCTAAAGTACAATTTTTAATCTGAGTACCCTTAATTAATATCGTATTCAATTTGAGGATTCTGTAAACTCGGTTTTAGGACTGCTAAAGTACAATTCGTAATCTGAGTACTCTTAATTAATTTTTGTATTAACTTGAGGATTCTGTGAACTCGGTTTCAGCACTGCTAAAGTACAATTCGTAGAACATGTATCTGAGTACCCTTCATTAATATAGTATTAAATTTGAGGAGTCTGTAAACTTCTCTTCAGTACTGCTAAAGTACAATTCGTAGAACATGTATCTGAATGCCCTTCATTAATATAGTATTAAGTTTGAGGACTCTGTAAACTTGTCTTCCGGTGTGCTAAAGTACAATTCGTAGAACATGTGTATGAGTACCCTTTATTAATATAGTATTAAATTTGAGGATTCTGCGTTAACTCGGCTTCAGCCCTGCTAAAGTACGATTCGTAAAAAGCTTTTGCCCGAGTACCACTAATTAATATCGTGGATTCTGTTGACTCTGCTTCGAGACTGCTAAAGTACGATTCGTAGAACTTCAATCAAAGTATACTCCTCATTAATATCGATTTAAATTTGAGGAATAAATGGTGGTTGCGTATTTAGAGAAGTTTCGAAATAACTATTAATTAATGTTATTTGGGATACTAGCTCAAACAGCAACATGAGTCACATCAATAGGAGTACTCAGACAGCAGCTGTACTAAACTATACAGTATACATGTATACGATATCCTTACGATATCGTATATACGTTAATCGTAATCGTGACTCATTGGGTAAATTAATCGTCTAAACTTACAATCTACTTAATTACTCGTGGGTATTAATTAGCGGCAAGGTGAGATTTTCGACGACTACGAAATGATGTCATTTTAAAAGCTCGCCTTCAAATAGTATACGGTTAAACCTGTTAAAAGTGACCACCACCAAAAAAAAATGCACAGTTGGTCACAGTGCAATGGTGGTCACTATACGAATTAAGAATGCCCGAATTAAATTAAAATGCACTGTATGGATTAATGTTGCAAATTTGTAATCAAAATCCGTGGAACATTTTGCAAATTTATACTCGAAAACGTGGAAAATGTAAATTTGAACAGGGAGTTGCCTTGAAGAATTTTGCAAATTTCTCCTCGGAAACCGTAAAATCTTTTGCAAATATCTAGGCCTACTCAGAAACGTAAATTATTTTACAATGTTGCAAAGTTGTACTAGAAAAAAAAACATGGGAAATTTTGCAAATTTGAAAAGGGGAAAACCTTGAGAATTTTGCAAATTTTTTCTCCAAAACTAGACAATGTTGCAAATTTGCACTCAAAAAACGTGGAAGATTTTAAAAATTGATAGGCCTACTAGAAAAACATGAAAAATTTTGCAAAGTTTTAACGAGGAACCGTGGAGAATTTTGCAAATTTGTCCTCTGAAAACGTCAAATATTTTACAATGTTGCGAAGATGTACTTAAAAAACGTGGAAAATTTTTCAAATGTATATGCTCGAAATACGTGGAAAATTTTGAAAATTTGAACAGGGGGTAGGCCTACCTGGAGAATTTTGCAAATTTATCCACAAAAAGTGTGAAATGTTTTGCAAATTTTTAGTCGAAAAACGTGAACAATTATGAAAATTTTTAAAATAGAGAGAATTTCAGAGAATGAATGAATGAATGAATGATCATGGGCCCCTTCCTTTGATGGGCCCCTAGGCTTGAGCCTTGTCAGCTTTATGGATAATACGGCCCTGGTGGTCACCATTCAAAGGTGGTCACTTTTCCAGGTTTTTACTGTATTTTTGGGGGCTTTCGAAATGGCGTGTCATAGTTTCGAGGATAAATCGAATTGATGGCCATTTGTGGCTTGAAAATGCATGTATATAGTCACTGAGAGGGGGCGTGAGTGTCGTGGGATGATTTTTGGGCGAAAATAAACATCGTTAACTGTATACCTCGAAACTCGAAAATAAATTCATGACTCGGAAAATTCATCAGAACTTTTGCCATTTAGTCGAAAAGCTAACTATAGCCAAGTCACGTCCAAGATGGCGACCTGCGTGGTTTCGTGATTTTTTCATTATTCATGAATTTTGATAAATTTTATATTTCCCTGTTGGAAAAAAATAGATATGGCCATGCATATATAAATAAATTTAAATATGGCCAGACCAAAAATTGGCCAGAATACCTCAGATATGGCCAGATTTGGAGATATTTGTCATATTTATTCAGATTTGGAAATATGGCCAGAAATATTCCAGATTTGCAGATATGGCCAGACCAGAAATTGGCTAGAATACCTCAGGTATGGCCAGATTTGGAGATATTGGTCATATTTATTCAGATTTGGAAATATGGCCAGAAATATTCCAGATTTGCAGATTACTGTGTATATGAGATATGGCCAGACAAGAAATTGGCCAGAATACCTCAGGTATGGCCAGATTTGGAGATATTGCTCGTATTTATTCAGATTTGGAAATATGGCCATAAATATTCCAGATTTGCAGATATGGCCAGACCAGAAATTGGCCAGAATACCTCAGATATGGCCAGATTTGGAGATATTGCTCGTATTTATTCAGATTTGGAATTATGGCCAGAAATATTCCAGATTTGCAGATATGGTCAGACCAGAAATTGGCCAGAATACCTCAGATATGGCCATATGTAAAGGCTTATCTTACCATATTTAATTAAATAAACTACATATGGATTTTTTCAGATATGGCCATATTTGGAACCATGTTTGCCATACATAACCCATGTCTAACCATATGTAATTTTTCCACCTGGGTAATTGCCATTTAATCTTTAGAATGTATCGTATTTTTCATTGATTTGGATAAAAATTTCTGATTGCCAATAATATTGACAAAATTGTGCTCTTTTCATACAAAATTGTTTATTTGCCTCAATTCTGATAAAACTATTTTAAAATAACTTTCAGAATTGTTGCATTTTTGTTTCATAAATTTCGAGAAAATTTTGAATTTTTAAAAAAAAACTTTGAGAAAACTTGGTAATTTTAATTAATTTTGATACAATTTCGTTCATTTTTCATCCATTTTGAGACAATTTTGAAATTTCCATTAATTCGGATATAACTATTTTAAAATAATTTTCAGAAAATTTCGCATTTTGTTTTCATAAATTTCGATCACAATTTCCATTTATTTTATACATTTTAAGAAAACTTGGTATTATTCATTACTGTAATTTTGAAAAAATTTCGCATTTTTCATTAATTGTGAAAAAAAATTATATACAAAAATATTTTCATAATTTTTTTTATAAAAAATTGTCAATTTTTCATCAATTTTAACACATTTTTTCCAAACAATTTCAATTCACTAAAAAGCTTCAACCTTACTGCAACTTACATTCAACCCTTCATTTCCGGCGGGCCTCATCTGACCGGATGTGTAAAATATTAGTCAAAAAAACTCCAGGCTGACCTCGGCTAATAAGCATAATACGGAAAAATTTCATTTAAGAGGAAGTACGACACACACAAAAAACATGAGTCACGTGATTCATTTAAATACAAAAAAAATAATAATGAATCGAAATATCGTTTTAGGAAACGTTTAAATCGAGAGAGGTCACGACCCCACTCAACCCTGTCCGAAACAATGGAGTTATTTTTCCTGATTTCGAGGATTAAAAGACTTGGGTTTCACCCTGTATAAGCACGCGCTTGGGGGACTCCGTAATAAAAGCTGGAGTTAATGAACTTGTCGAATCGAGGACTCCGTAATAATCCGGAACGGCGCTGGGGCGTCCAGACGTCTGTACTTTTTATCTATTATTTGCTGCAGTTGCAGTTAAATATAGGACAAGAAAAATCGATGCGATGGAATTAAAGGGCATGGACCCATACATAGCGAGCGTACCAAGAACGATGACCTTTGACCTCACACCCCCTTCTCCTTGTCCGAAAAAACATTACATTCGTAGAGGGCGCTTTTAGCGGTTGGAGCGTGTTATGGAACCACTTTTAATGCGTGTGCTCCATTAAAAGTCTAGTTTATATAAAAAAAATTGTTGTAAGTGTAGTTTAAACCATGTAGTTCTGTAGTACACTACAATGAAACCACTTTGAACAATATGCAATTCATGTGTCAAAACTGTAGTTGGAACACTACAACAAAACTACTTTGAACAATATGCAGTACATGTGTCAAAACTGTAGTTTGAACACTACAACAAAACTGCAATTCGAACAATATAGTTTAAAGCTGTAGTTTGGAAACTACAACAAAACTAATTGCAAAGATAGTTATAAACTGTAGTGGGAATACTACAACAAACTACTTTGAGCAATATGCAGTCTATGTGTCAAACCTGTAGTTTGAACACTATAACAAAACTGCAATTCGAACCATATAGTTCAAAGCTGTAGTTAGGAAACTACAACAAAACTAATTGCAAACATAGTTATAAACTGTAGTTAGAACACTACAACAAAACTGTAATTGCCAACTATACATGAAAACTGTAGTTTGGGCTACCATATATGCAGTAGGCCTACATGTATGAAAACTGTAGTTTGAACACTACAACAAAACTGCAATTAGAAGCAGTTTAAAGCTGTATAGTTTGGAAACTACAACAAAACTACTTTGAACAACATGCAGTACATGTGTCAAAACTGTAGTTTGAACACTACAACAAAAGTGCAATTCTAATAATAGTTTAAAGCTGTAGTTTAAAAACTACAACAAAACTACTTTGAACAACATGCAGTACATGTGTCAAAACTGTAGTTTGAACACTACAACAAAAGGGCCATTCGAACCATAGTTTAAAGCTGTAGTTTGGAAACTACAACAAAACTACTTTGAACAACATGCAGTACATGTGTCAAAACTGTAGTTTGAATTACAGATAAACTGTAGTTGGAACACTACAACAAAACTGTAATTACAGATGAAAACTGTAGTTGGAACACTAAATGCATGAAAACTGTAATTTGAACAATACAACAAAACTGTAATTGTGAAGGAAAACTGTGCATGCTGTAACATAGACCTACATGTATGAAAACTGTAGTTAGAATCATTTTTTAGATGAAAACTATTTGGAACACTACAACAAACCTGTAATTTCAAACATAGATGAAAACTGCATGTAGTTAGAACACTAAATGCACGAAAGCTGTAAGTTGAACACTACAACAAAACTGTAATTGCAAATGAAAACTGTAGTTTGGACCATGTGCAGTAACATAGGCCTACATGTATGAAAACTGTAGTTGGAATCATTTATTAGATGAAAACTAGTTGGAACACTACAACAAAACTGTAATTCCAACCATAGATCAAAACTGTAGTTTGAACCATACATGAAAAATGTAGTTTCTACCAAATTAACATCCAAATTGTAGTTTGGAGGAAATGACTTCTAAACTGTAGTTTGGAGCAAATTACTTCTAAAACTGTAGTTTGGAGCAAATAACTTCTAAACTGTAGTTTGAACAATACATCGAAATTGTAGTTTCGATCAAATTACTTGTAAGCTGTAGTTTCAACCATAAACTACACTGTAGTTTGTCGAACCATAGATGAAATGTATAGTTTGAACAATGTACATAAAAATTGCATGTAGTTGGTACCATACACGTGTATGAAATGAGTAGTTTGGACCATATTTACATCAAAACTGTACTTGGTCAACCAACTATTAAAAAATGTGGTTTGAGCTCAAAACGTTCGGCAAAGTGGAATTCTCGCCAAGAATCGCCCAGATTTCAGAATTTCCGAGAGCCTAGCCGCGCGCGTGCTGAATCGTCATGGCAACCCGCGCGCGTGCTTCTCCAAACACTTGACGTTTCGCGCGTTGCTGGTTCGAGTCCCGACCGGGGATAGGTTTTTTTTTTTTCCTTTTTTTTTTCGTTAATTTTATTTTCACCTGAAACGCGTTTGAACTACACGAACTTTATCATCCCGGTTGTTACGATGTTACCGCGAAGTACAAGATAAAAAAAACGGACGTTTGACTGATAAGGTGGAAATACCAGAAATTTTTTTTTGATAAGATTTCTAATTTAGGACTAAATTAAAAATTGGGTCGCTTATTTTTTACGCATCAAAACAATCAACAACAACGAGAAAAAGTAGAGTAAATTACGAAATAAATAAACGAAATATAAAAATAAATGGGGGAAAAATTTATCTGAAATGAATTTTAGAAAAATAAAAATGACGATACTTTCGACTATAAATTAAAAGCTAGGAATTATCAAATTTTTAAATTAATAATAGTAACAAAACCTCTACGAATGATTTAATTTAAATAAATTTAAAAAATGTCCAAACCTAAATTTAAAAAAAAAATCAAAAAGTTTGTAATATACGAGCGTATATTAAAAAATTTAAATAAATAGAAAAGTCTAAAAAATGTAACTTTGATTTTTTTAATTATTTTAAATTATAAATTTTTGTTTGAAATTTTATATATTATAAACTTTTGATTTATTTTAATTTATGTTTAGACTTTTTTTGTGTGTTATATTTCAATGTTATTTTTACGCATTTTTATTTATTTAATTTTGCATCGATAAGAAAAATTAAAAATAAATTATTTTAAATAAAATAAAGTAAGTGTTAAAAATAAATAAATTAAATTAAAACATTACAAATCAAGCATTTATTTTAATTTAAAAATAAAAATAATAACCACACTGGCTGATGCAACTCAAATCCTAACCAAGCAGGAGCTCAAATCCTAACCCTGTAGCTATATTACCTCAAAAAAAATTCAAAAACAAAAAAAACTAGGAATTCGCGTCGAATCCTAATCCTAACCACGTTAACGAATCAAATCCCAACCATGTAGCTATCGGTGAATATAAACTAAGAATTCTTATCGAATCCTAACCAAGCAGCTCATAAAATCCCAACCAGGTTTAGCTACTTTAAAAAATAAAAATCTATTAATTCTCGTCGAATCCCAACCACGTAGCTAGGTTAAAAGATACAAATCAAGGAACTCATGTCGAATCCTAACCACGTGACTATTTATAAAAAATAAAAATCTAGGAATTCTGGTCGAATCCTAACCAAGCAACTCATGAAATCCTAACCACGTGGCAATATCTAAAAAAATAAAAATCTAGGAAAATAATTTGAACTCACTCATAACTATCCCAGCTGTGTACTCGTCCATTCGGTGGTCAGTTCCGGTCATCGCTTTTGTCCAATATTGACCCGCAGTCCACGTGAGAACTGGGCTCCATTCACAACCAATTAAAACACTTATCGAAAAGATTGTAATCTGAAATAGAACGAAATGATCGTTTTAATTAGGCTGTCCTTCTTGTTATTATTTATGCATTATGTAACGAGCTGTCCTTAAAAGTAAATCGTGGGAAAGTTAACTTCTTGCTCATTTACTTACAACGAACAAACAAACAAACTGATGAGGAAAAAAAAGTGTCTGTCGTTCTACCCATTTCCGGCGGCTTTACGCAAGTTGGACGCTCGCTTTAGGCACGAGCTGAAAGGTCACGACCTCTTCATTCGCACGATCTAATTGGTTTCCGGATCGGATTTAATTAACGATCCCTAATCGAGGGTTTAATTAATTTTAAAGGTGGCGCCATCAAGCGGCAGCATTTGTCGTTTGTTTGCATTATACCCACGTGCAATTTTTAGATTGGCGCGTGCGGGCGCTCTTTTTTTTATTTCGAAATTCTGAACGTTTCTTGTGTGGAATCCTAACCTGGCAACGATTATAATCCTAACCATGGATGGAATGGTATATCCCAACCATGTAACTATCGGTGTAAAGAAACCAGGAACTCTCTCGTTGAATCATAACCAAGTAGATACTCAACTTCCAACCATGATAGATACATGAGCTCAAATCCCAACCATGATAGACAAACGTAGATCCCAACCAAGATAGATGAGCTCAAATCCCAACCATGACAGATAAACTAATGGCGAATTTCACTTGTCCAAAAAGAGTACCCGAGTGTACACTTGGGTACTCTGAGTGTACTCCAGGGCCACTCCGGGAGTACCCATTAGAGTGTACACTCGGGTGCTCCGAGTGTACTCTTTTTGAACAAGTGAAATTCGCCATTACATTCCAACCAAGATAGATAGATGAGCTCAAATCCCAACCCTGATAGATAAACTAATGGCGAATTCGGCTCATCACACCAGGTGCAGTTACAGTTTCTTGTGGGTGTAGACCGATGACGTCACATG
>JAQGBX010007997.1:0-10917 GCA_034698745.1 Megaphyllum sjaelandicum
TGATTTAAATTGAATGATGATCCCCTCTGCCACATGGTACTATGTACTGACTGCAGAGTAAAGAATAGAATAGAATACTCTTAACTTTGTGCACACCCGGCATTTTTTTATAGCAATGCTTATCCATATATTTAGATTAACTCCATTAAACAACTGAAAATGTTTCAATATGGCGTCACTTAGGCGCAAGATTGTACTTATATAATTATGCAGAGTTGGCAGTAGTTGAATAAATTATTTAAATAAAATTACAAATAAACAGTTAATCATTTATTATTTGCGGGGTAAATAACAACTAAAACGGTGTAGTTGTTATTCACTATCACACTAATTTTTATAACTTTTTTAATTGTAGAGCAACTAAACTAATTTAGTTATAAAAAAAATAGTTGTACTGGCAACTAACAACTGCTTAGTTTATTGGTAGTTCAACTAATATTGGACAACTAAGAATAACATTTCTTCAATGTTAAAATTTTACGACTTCTAAATATTCAATATCCAGGGCCTTCTTTTCGTTCAAAATGATATGCTTTTGTAAATTATCTTTCTTTATACATTTAGATCACGAATGTGAAAATGTCGTCACACAAATAGGTATTAAGATTCTTTTCCAATTTTATGCTTCAAATAAAAAACCTAATTTCGATGAATAAACTACCTATGGTGTTTACGTTCTATTACCTACAGGGTTCCCCTAGACAGTGCCGTATTAACCCATGGCAGGGCCCCAAGGCTTCAAAGCTTCTTTGGGCCCCTTAACCTCCCCCCCTCCTCCGCCGCCCCGATTTTCACAAAATTTCACAAAATGTTGAAAATTTGTACTCAAAAACTGTGGTAAATTTTGCAAATTTATCCTCGAAAACATGGAAAATGTTGTAAATTTGAACAGAGAAAACCTGAAGAATTTTGCAAAATTTGTTCTCAAAAACGTTGAAAATGTCGCCAATTTGAACTGAAAACACATGGAAAATTTTGCAAATTTGTCCTCGGAAACCGTCAAATCTTTTGCAAATATCTACTCAGAAACGTAAATTATTTTACAATTCTGC
Source organism: Megaphyllum sjaelandicum (assembly GCA_034698745.1). Lineage (NCBI taxonomy): Eukaryota > Metazoa > Arthropoda > Diplopoda > Julida > Julidae > Megaphyllum > Megaphyllum sjaelandicum. Next base: position 1,053 of record JAQGBX010007997.1, read on the forward strand.
ATAGTTGTACTAAAAAAAACGAGAAAAATTTTGCAAATTTGAACAGAAAAAAACCTGAAGAATTTTGCAAATTTGTTCTCAAAAACGTAGAAAATGTTGCAAATTTGTACTCAAAAAACGTGGAAAATTTTAAAAATATCTATACTCAGAAACGTTAATGTTTTACAATGTTGCAAAGTTGTACGTAAAACAGAGAAAACCTGAAGAATTTTGCAAATCTATCCACAAAAAACGTGAAAAGTTTTGCAAATTTATACTCGAAAAGCGTGGACAATTTTGAAATGAGAGAGAATTTCAGAGAATACATGAATGATCATGGGCCCCTTATTTTGGTGGCCCCCTAGGCTTGAGCCTTGTCAGCCTTATTGTCAGCCTTTGAGAACAATACGGCTCTGGGTAAATACCGGCGTTGCCCCGGGGAAAATTAATGAAATCATAAACATTGACAAGGGTAATGGCGTCCTTTTTGAATTACCCCCTAAGTCACACACACGCCTTTTTTGAATGGCTTATCCCCACAAACACAACACAAACACGACCACACGTTTTCTATTTTATATATTAGATATTCGACAAATTTCGCAAAATTGTCGAAAAACCTGCATGCCAAATCGTGAAAAATTTTCAACATTATCGAAAATTTTACAAAAAGAGTGTATAAGTTCTATATACGATTGGCAATTTGATTAGTCGTGAAGTCACGTGTTCGTAAAAAGTCATGAATTTGTTTAAAAACAGCAATATGCATTAAATAAATTTTGTAATTTTCCCTTTCGATTTAGCACACGTGACTCGTCGTAAAGTCACGTGTGCTAAAATTTTGAAAAAAATTTGAAAAAAATCAGTAGTGGGTAGTGATAAAAAAAATAAACATATGGTGTTACTTTTTTCGAACAAAAGTCAAGGAAATTCAACGCAGGCATGGCAATCCAAAACTAATACTTCTACTATATATAGGTTAGCTCAGGGCCCATTTTCCGAGTAGAAATTGGAAAAATTATCCACATTTTCGGAGTACACATTTGCAAAATTTTGCACGTTTACCGAGTACAAATTTGCAATATTTTGCACATTATCCGACGGCAAATTTGCAAATTGTTCCACGTTGTCGAGTAGAAATTTGCAAAATTTTCCACGTTTTCCGTGTACAAATTTTCACAATTCATTAGGTTTTCTGAATACAAATTTTCCACAATTTCCGAGGACATAATGTTTTATATATATCCGTGTGTAAATTTTTTTTTATATTTCTATTCTAGCTGAAATAAGATCAATTTTGCTAAAAATCCATAAATATAGCCAGAATATAGCTAAGTAGCGTACGCTTTTCAAATAATTCTTATTATTGATAGGTGAATTGTACAAACTTACGACTAAATTAAAAAAAATTCGTTTTTGAAAATTAACAAAGATAATCGAATATAATTTAATTTGATAGATATTTTAAAGCAAAGTGATTGCACATGCAAAACTTTTCAATATTAACTTCTTTTTTTTATAAGTTTTCCTAATTTCATTGGTTATTTAAAAATAATTACATATATTTCTTTGTGATATTATACAGTATGTAGATTTTATAAAATCAAATAATAGGTTCATTTTGAAAACTTTGGAAAATTTGTTTAAAAAATCAGAAGGGAGGGGGGGGGGTGCCCGGGAAAAATTCTCGGAGGCCCTGCGTTTATCTCGAGTATATTGCGTCGTAAATCTCAGTTTTGAATTTGCGGATGACTTTCACCAAAAATTATATTTTCAAAGAAATTGATCGCGTCAAAATATATTTTATATAGTCACTTAATCAGACTTTCATAAAATAATTGCATGATTGTTTCCTAGATTTCGTAGCGAGCGAGTTAGCTGAGTGTTTAGTGTCTCAGCCTCGCATTTGGGAGGCCCGGGTTCGCATCCTAACTCGGATGACTGTCCGAGAAACTAATGAGTTTCTTAATTGGTTTTTAGGCGAATGCCGGGACAGTTCCTCTATAATTTGGCCTCGATCGCACCTTTTCGGTGAAATTTTTATCGTACCTTTGAAATTTAGCTGTAATGAGTTTCTTAATTTCATTTCTACCCCCGCAACATATCATAAAAAATGTCTGAAATATTTTAACCCTTTCAAGACGGCACTATGATCCCCATATCCAAACTTTTTGAAACTTTGGAAAATGAAACAATATATTATAAATAGGTTTTCTGAAATTCCAACATCCCAAAATAATAGCATAATTTGTGCCAACAAATTTTTTATGACATTTTTTTAATCTACAGGACGTGACTTATTAGGTTGATGCAAAAAACATATTCACTTAAAAGTATTAGAAATTCATTAAAAAGAACTTTTTTTTTAAGTTTATTACCGCAAATTTCTTGAAAATGTAGTTCAATGTTTTCAAAACGCTATAATTTTCTAAAAAATGCCAGTATGATGTACTACAAGCATTTATTTTAGAGAGGGGCTATTCCTCTATACACTGAAGCATTGCAGAAAACCAAAAGTCATTTTCTGAGGGGCAATAAATTTATGAACAGCTGGTACTCAAAAGTACCGTCAGGCTCGAAAGGGTTAAAAAGTCTGGTCTGTAGATGAATTTTTGACTGTTTTTTTGAAAAATGACCGAAACCAAATTATGCAGTAAAAGTGTGAAGATAATTGTTTTGCAATATTTGTGAGGACTAAAAAAACACTTGATTTTAAGAACAATAAACACTGGATTTTTTGTAAATCGAGTTTTTATTATTTCTCAAGTATAATGCAAAAATGCTGAAAAAAATTAAAAATATTATGTTTTTATGTTGTTGAAATGTCAATCCTTTTAAGTATTTCTGAAACTTATTATGCCTATAGGTTTGAATACTTGCCACCTTCATGATTTGAAAAGACTTTATGATTACTCCGATTACTAAAAAATACTGAAATTTACACAAACAATTAGAAAATAAAGTAAATTTCTAAGAATATTTAACAACCCAAGCAAATAGCAGATGATACGCGTAAGTTTAACACGTAGAGGGGTGACTAAAAATGTTGCGGATCAAAATCATCTTCACGAAAGCCTGTTAATTCGGTCAGCCTTTTTATACGTTCAAATTAGACATCTAACGTATATTTTTTCCAAAGGATTTGACAGAAATTTCCAGTATCAGCATTGGTATATTTCAAGTACTTCAAGTAAAACAACATTACATAATTTAGTGTTTACCAGACACTGTGTAGCTTAAAAATTTCATGCAATTTGTTAAATATATTTTTGGAAGTAATTTATAATATACAACTGTTTCATTTGTCAAAAATGTAGAAGTAGAAATGCATGTTTTGAATATGGCGCGTTTTGCAATTTTTACATTGTCAGTGTACCTTAAAAAGTGACCAGATAACGGATGAGTCACGTTACATCTTTCTTTAACCCTTGGACATGATGATTCTGTACTTTTTTTGGTTTTGTGGTTTTTTTTTCTACGTGTATTACAGTGTATACATGTATAAGGACAGTGTACATGTTCATTATTTTAATGTAATTCACGCATTCTTTGTATAGTGACCACCTGTGTACAATGACCAACATAGCATTTTTTTGGTGGTCACTCTTAACAAGTCTTACTGTATATACAACTTATTAATTTAGTTATACGAAAATTATTAGGACATGATTAATAGGACATATCTTAATTATTTTATTATTATACGAAAATATAATAAATCTAAAAGTGTATTAACGTATATTTTTGACGAGATAACAATTTTCGAAGTTATGTTTTGAAAGTTATGTTTTTTTAAAACATAACTTTAGATCATTAATGTTTTATTTCTATTTAATTACTCTATAAATCTCTTAACCGAATACAATTTAAATGTACATTTTACACATTTTGAGATTTATCATGTATTAAAAATTCGAAACATTGCATATTTTAAAAACAATGGTTTAAGTGGTATCTATTCTAACGAATGCATTGTTTGATATATTCATGATTGTTTTCATTCGAATTGTTCCAGTTCATTAAATTTAATCCCTGATTAGGTCATCAGCCTCTTTGAATTCAATTTATGATTTCAAGTTTGCTTCATTTTATTTTTTCCATTGTTTAAACCATCGCATAAATTGTTTACGAAACAGGTTTTTTTTAATGAGATTAGACGTCATTTATTTTTTATTCAATAATTTAATCTGAATTTTGCGAGTCATCCTCTTAACGATACAGTTTAAAATATATTTTAATTTATAATTCAATCCTAATTTAATTTCCTGCGGTGATTTAAAGATAGTGCACACCATGCTCTTTAAAGGATAATGGACTATTAAACGTTAGCTTAACGAGACATTAGCAATTTTTCCTCAGGTTTAATGTTTATTTTCTCAATTCCTAAGTCAATTTTACAGTATTATAAATTTAATATATATATTTTTTTTATAAAGTAATTTTTTTAAAAATTAATTGATCAAATAATCAACAAAATTATTTGGAAAAATAAAAAATAAAAATAATATATTATTTTGATTTTAATTTTTCATTAAAATTTAGAAAAAAATGTTATTTAAATTCATTTATTAAATTAAAAACTAAATTAAATTAAATTTAAACAACATTTTTGTTCTAGAATAATTGAATCATCAATTTAAATATTACAACTTTATTATACATGTATTTAATTATACGGTATATTAAAATATTATATATTATTTGATATTAAGTAACTGAAAATGATTTTTATTTATGCTGTATAATTTTGAAAATTTAAAAATTCAAATTATTATATGGAAAAATATGATTGAAATATTATATAGATAATAAGAAGTTTGCGATGTTTTTATGTATACAGTTTTTAATCCATAGTTATTTGCGCAATTTTTTATTTTCTAAATGTTAATGCTCGTTTTTAACGATCAATTTGAGGAAATAATTGCGGCTAATTAAGTTAATTAAATGCACATTAAAGGATTCAACCGGAATTAATTAAGTCTTAATTAAAAGATCAGGATATAAAATATTGTTTATTGCATGATAATGACATCACACATTGAATAAAACTTCGATTACTTAACTGTTGATTAATTTAACAGACGGCTTCCGTGACATTTTAACCATATTGTTTTTGTTTATTTACTTGACACATTTTTTAAAAAATTGTCTAGTTATTAGTTTCATATTTTATTATATACTTCTAACACATGTTTACTTACTGTTCTATTTTATTTATTTATTTATAGATTTTTTAATTTGCTGCTTATTTTCTCAACTTTTTTAAACGATTTTTATATATTTATTTGTTGTTAAATAATTTTTGATCATATGCTTCCAAAACTTTCAAAATATTTCAACTTGTTTATTTTTATTTCATTGTTGAATTATTTTTAAAATTTACTATTTATTGTTCCATTTTTTATAGAAATATTCTATTTGTATATTTTTATGTAAATGATATATAAAAATATTTACAATGATAAAATAAATGATTTTTCAAGAATAAATTATTTTTCCATTTTCATTTATTTTTTGTTAAAATTACCCTTATACACTCTTTATTTATTTATTTTTTTTTTTTGCTTTATGTTTCAGTTAGGGTTTTTTCACAAAAATGTCTTATTCAATGTTTCATGTTTAATTCATTCTACTGTAAAACCTTGAAAAGTGACCACCTTTGAATGGTGACCACCTGTTTATGTTGACCACTTTTTAGTTTGTTTTTTCTAGTATAATTTCCTGCAAAAGAATTGTCTTAATAGTGACCATGACCACCTGTCTAATATGTACAGTGACCAGTGTATGTTGTCTATTTTTGCAATTTTTACATTGCCAATATTCCTTATAAAGTGACCAGATAACGGATTAGTCACTTTACCCTTATACCCTTTATTACCTTATTGCCTTTAGGGGTTTTCACAAAAAAGTCTTATTCAATGTTTCATGTTTAATTCATTCTACTGTAAAACCTTGAAAAGTGACCACTTTTGAATGATGACCACCGGTTTATGTTGGCCACTTTTTAGTGTTTTGTTTTTTCTAGTGCATATTTCCTTCATAAACATTCTCCGTATAGTGACCTTCCTGCCAATTGTGTACAGTGACCAGTGTGTGTTGTCTATTTTTGCAATTTTTACATTGCCAATATTCCTTACAAAGTGACCAGATAACGGATTAGTCTCCTTACATCCTGCTTTAACCACAGTGGTTCTCAAATAATTCCGCCAATCGTTGTTATTCAGATCGAAAAAAATCACTGAAAACATGATCATAAGAAGCAAAAAGCATTTAAAACTTGATAATTTTTTGTTTGAAAAACAAAATGTGTAATAAGGCAATAAATATACTGTATGTAATGCACATGGACGTGATGATTCTGTACTTTTTTGGTTTTGTGGTTTTTACTACATGTATTACAGTTTACATGTATACTGTAAGTACAGTATACATGTTCATTATTTTTAATTAAATTCAGGCATTCTTTGTACAGTTACCACCTGTGTACAGTGACCAACATAGCATTTTTTTGGTGGTCACTCTTAACAGGTTTTACTGTATTTATTGTCGTGACAATGAATTTCTTATGTATAAATAAGGCGAGTCGTGATTAGTTTTGTATAAGAAATTCATTGACAATTAAAAACCATTTGAACCATTTTTCAATTTCAATTAATAGACAAACTACGCCATCTAGCGACGAAATCAAACAGCATTATTAAGAGCGATTCGGTCGCGTTCGGCAATGCAGTTCTTGCTGTCGGATGACTCGATGGCTTCGATCTTCGAGTAAGTAGTTTGCTTACTTTCTTAGGTGATAACTTAAGCAAACGCAGTACCGAATAAGCAATTCGCTCAAAGTACGAAATAAGCTTCGTTCATCAAATGCGAAGATAATAAAAACACTTTTAAAAAGAGAGAATAAAAACTTTCTCTCCGGAAAATCGCTGCCTCGTGTCTCCTGTTCGGCAAATACGATAAGATCTAGCAAGAAACTACGTGTCAAACCCACGCGCGTCGTCTGCTACTAAGCTGATTTTTCCAGGTTTTAAAAAAAATTCCCTGACCAATGACAACGTGAAAAATTGACGTATTTTCCAAAATTCACACTGAAAAATATATTCTCTGAAATTTACTAACGACAATTTTTAAAATTTACATAGAAAATTTGTTTAAGAATTAAAACAAAAAAAAAATTAAATAAGAAAATTTTGAATTCGGAAAATGTAACAAATTTGTGCACGGATAAAGTGGGAAATTTTCTAATTTTATCTTCGGAAAATGCAAAAAATTTGTTCTCGGAAAACGCGGAAAATTTTGAAAATTTGTACTCAAAAAACGTGGAAAGTTGCGTAAATTTGGACATGGAAATCGCAGAAAGTTTTGCAAAATTAATACTCAGAAAACGTGGAAAATTGTGTAAATTTGTACATGGAAAATTTTGCAAATTTGTACTCAAAAAACATGGAAAGTTGCGTAAATTTGCACACTGAAAACGTGGAAAATTTTGCAAATTAATACTCAGAAAACGTGGAAAACTGTAAATTTGTACGTGGAAAACGTGGAATTAATACTCAGAAAACGTGGAAAATTTTTTAAAATAATACTCAGAAAACGTGTAAAATTTTGTAAATTTTTACATGGAAAACGTCGAAAATTTTCCAAATCTTTGCTCCGAAAACGTGAAAAATTTTGTGAATTTGTACATGGAAAACGTGAAAATTTTTGCAAATTTGTACTCAGAAAACGTGGAAAATTCCGCAAATTAATACTCGGGAAACGTGCAAAATTTTGCAAAATAATATTCAGCAAACGTGTAAAATTTTTTAAATTTGTACATGGAAAACGTCGAAAATGTTTCAAATCTTCACTCCGAAAACGTGGAAAAGTTTTGCATATTTCTACTCGGAAAATGGGCCCTGAGAAAATCTTGGATCACCATGACTGCGTTGAATTTCCCTGACTTTTTTTTCAAAATTAACCACCATTCTTCCCTCGACTTTTCGGCAACATAGAATCTTTTCCTGGCTCCATTCGGCATCGATGAATCCGAATTGTCCGCAAGTAGCTCGTCCGGTGTCTCCCCCTGTCGGCGTCCCCTTTCCCTCCGTTTTGTTGAATGGGTCGGGTTGCGCGTGGTGCGCATGCGCTCAACTTGTTTACATCTTTCGCGCATTGACCCACGTGACCTCCACACTCGCAATATGGACGCTGCGTGCGTGTTTCGTCCACTTTTCGGGCCGCTAGCAACCTCTCTTTCGATTGCCTTCGAACCCACGACAAAAACTCCTCAGAGAATCCAATATCTAAGCGCCTAACGAGTGAGAAGAAGAAACGAAAATGCTGCTAAAGGAAGAAGGAGTTCTCGAGACCAATCTCACGTACGTAATTCACGAAGAGAAAAAATGTCCTCCTCCTCCTCGATCTCCTCTCGAGTCGTCGCGATATCGCCAACGCGTTGCTGCAGCTCCTCGCAACCAAAATCTAACCGAAAGACGTTGCCGTTGTTGTTGTTGTTGTTGTCGTCGTCGCCGAACCGCTACCGTTCGTGACCGACTCGTCATCGGATTTACTTCTTCGCTTTGAACCGAGAAAAAATCGATTCCCGTTCGTACCTTAATTTTGATTTTTTTTCTTCTTCTTCTTAATCGCGTCGCGCCACCGCCGATTAAAGTACCGAAACGACCCGTTAACGGAATCCGTCCGTGAATTTCGTGCCAGAAATTTAACGTACGCAGTTATCGTGGGAAAAATATTGAAAAATTCCGGCCAAATCGAGTCCGAAAATGACCTGGAACAACTGCTGGACGCGTTCGAAATAGAAGCCGTCCTCGTGCGCGCGTTCCACGTTTTTGAAAAATTCGAACTGGGACCACGTTCGATTCGATTCAATTATTCATCTATTTTGACTATTTGTGTTCGATAATTTGAAGTCGTCATCGGGAAATTAAAATCGACTAGAACTGTTCCGGATTGGAATTTATACGGTACCTGCCCTCGATCGCATGTCCTCAAACTACACGGTCCGAATTCCGTAACATTTTTATTTTTTGGAAATTCAAATCTGGACCCGGTTCGATATCGTTCTGCTTCTAAATATTCTAATTCCGCACGTGCGCCGGAAATGACGTCGCGAGTAATTAAAAAATTGAACGACATATAGCTTTAAAATTCAATTAAAACTTAAAACTTGGGAGCTGTTCCTGTTAAACTTATCCTCGTGTTGAACGCTAGCTAGTTGTTCTAATTGGTTTTTTTTAAAAAAAATATTCAAATTCGGATGTTCCGAATATTCTTCGAGTCGTACTGTACATATTTCGTGTATCTAGGAATCCGAATTTTCCGGTTTCGTCGTCGTCGTCATCTCTCGAAAACGGTGAGATTAGAAATCGACCTAATTTGATTTTTGCTTTATATTTTTACGAGTTAATTTCGAAGAAACCAAACTTAAAAAATTCACGTATAAAATTTAAAAAAGAAAAAAAACAGCTAACCGGAAGTTGCATCTCGCGAGACGTCTCGCGCGCGCGCGTGTTCCAAAACGCGTTCCGATATGGCCGGAAGGCGCCATTTTTCTCAATTGAAAAGTGTCGGATTTTGAACTAATTTCTCGTCCTAGGAATTCGTCTCGGTTTCGACGAAAATTGCTGCTCAATCGGTCGCGAGTGTGGTACATTTCGCGGCGAGTTTTCCTCCAACTCCCGAAAAATATGCCCGGGGTCGCACGCGTGGCGTTCACCCGGAAGCACGCCACGGAATTCCGAGGAAAGGAAGAACGGAAGCAATTCATTTCGACAAATACGTGACAAAAACGGAACCAAAATCGACTTTAGTCGTGCTCTTTTCTACCCTCTAGTTCGTGTAGGGGCCAACGTATACGTCCCGTGAGTTTTGGTGGGGGGGGGCG
>JAQGBX010007998.1:0-10914 GCA_034698745.1 Megaphyllum sjaelandicum
CTCGAACCGAGGACCACCAGTGCTATCGACGTTCCTTATTCTGGCCTCCGTCGCTGGATTACAGGAATAAGCCACCACTATTAAATATTAAACTATTAAATATTAAAACGAAAAAATAGGTGACGTTCGTGAATGATATATTATAATAAAGCATATGACGTCAGTTTTATTTCAAAAATAAGTTGCTCAGAAAAGGATCATTTTCCATTTTTTTAATTATAATTTAAAATATATTTGCGAAGGAAATTTTTGCAAACACATGTGGAAATATAAAAAAAATAATATATCTAAAAACAATTTTAGGCAAATAGATTTCCTCATGTGTGCAATCATCTGTCAATCAACGTTTGCATGTGCAATTCGTCGTTCGACAAAGATCTGTGCATAAAATCTTGTGATTTCTATGCAAGGGTGCAAGCACAAAGAATGCTTACTTTCGACGTGCATCTTTCAGCTTCTTTTGGGCTTGTTTTCAGCTTTTTCTTTCCATGGTCGCGTAAAAAGTTGCGCATGCGCATTAGCATCTCATGATGAGCGCAGGACACGTTGTTACGGTACATGGCGGAATGTGTACATGGATACCCTTTTGACCAGTAGTCATCTATGTGCCACTCTGTCTTAAAAATGTGCTTTCGGGTTTAAAAAAAGAATTTTATAAACATTCTTGAAAGCTTTTTGTAAGCTTAGCCTGGCTCGGCTAAGCTTTCGTTGTGTGCGCCCTCATTTGAAAAGCATGCCGCATTCTTATCCCGCTTGGTGGTGGGAGTGTACGCCGCGTAGTAAGCACCTGCAATAAGCATCCGTTGATGCGTTGCAATAAAATGAGCTTTTCCAACAAATTGATCCTCTTTAACTTCCTCCAAAAACTCTACAAGGATCGTCGTTTGAGAAGCAGCTTTTGTAAAGAAGGACAAAAGAAAATGGAAAGCAACAAATCAAAGGATTAAGAATTTTAGGAAATACACGTTGGCATTTACATGTAAATATCCATGCCTTACTCTGTCTCTACATTATCAAGCGGAAACACAAAAGCCGACTTTTAGTAGAAAATGTATGAAATTCTCAACACTTTCTCATTCTTCTTCTTACTAACATTTGCACTTTTCCCTTCCTTCCTGTTTTAATTGTTTCCGCTTGAATCGCCTATTTAATTAACAGGATTTATTGGTCAAATAGCTCGTAATCATCTTGGTTAAAATTAAATACTCGTCTGCAGATAGGATCTGTGCAGCTCGAGGCCTTTGCTTAATGCAGAAAACTAATGGAAATGCTTAATTTGGTGGAAGTGTTTAATTAAATCTTTAAAAAAGGGTGTCTAGGAACTTTTTTTAGGCATTTCCAGTGGAACGATTGCAATTTAGCAATTGCTTTCGATTTCGAAGAAACTTTAAACAGGATAAAAATTATAGAGTACACATATGCAAGTAATATAACTATAGTTATTTTAATGTAATTGTCATGAACAAGTTCCCAAACAAAGTTACACTAAATTTCCGGTAAAAAAAACAAGAAATTTCAAAATTGGTCTAGCCAAAAGCCATTTAGAAACGACTAAGATGCAATTGAAATCAAATTAAAAAAACATATCTAATTTCAGCATAAATTAAGTTATTAAAGACGAGAGACTTAAATAAAAATTGTCAATTTTACATTTTACAAAAAAAAAATGAAACTAATTAGAATACACAGTGAAACCTGTTTAGAGTGACCACATAAAAAAATGGAAAATTGGTCACTGTACACAGGTAGTCACTATACAAAGATGCCAAAATTAAATTAAAATAATAGGCACGTACACTGTTCTTATACATGTGTATTATAATAAATGTAGAAAAAAAAACGGAATCTAAAAAATACAGAATCATCATGAGAATTACATACAAAACCAAAAATTGCATAATCATCATGAGAATTAGATACAACATCAAAAAAAATACTGTTTCATTGTGTAAATGATCGTGTAAGGGGAAAAATGTGGAATGGTGACCGGTAATGAATGAAAATCAAGATCTTAGCATCAATACTGGGGCATGGTTTGGTATTTTGGGGGCGTGTTTGTAAAAACCGCCATTAATGATTATACCAATTGTGTGCCTCATTAATGCTAGATATATATATATATATATATATCGTTAGTATCATACAGATGGGTTTTCCCCATCATTAATCTGGTATAATATTATAGCATTGACCATGTAAGTTTCCTTATCCTTAATCTAGTCATTATTAATGACCATATCGGTTACCCCATAGGGCCATAGATGGCAGCCTTATGTAAATGTCTAGCGCCATACATGCATTCCTGACACGTATTTCCAATTTGCGCCACTTCGTGCACGCGTATGCGCATAATGGTTGCGAAAAAGTCGTCATTACTGTACACACAGATAGGCGTTTCTAGACAAGAATAGTCAATTCAACAGATCGTGAAGGGTCGTAATACAATGAAAGCTAATGATGCGTCATTTCTTAAGTATACCTTAAACAAAAAACTGTATAGGTAATGTCAAAATTGTTGATGCCATTATTAATGAGCGTGCTTAGTTCTCTTTAGATTTTCCATATTATGCACACACACAAAAAAATCATTTTATACGCTTCGATGCATGAATTGGTCATCCAAATCGATCAAGCAAAAGAACAAAAAATAGGCTGAAAATAATTGCAATGTCAGCTTCAGTTTCCTGGACTATTTTACTTATTTTCCATCATATTCAAAAGATTAAGTACCTTAAACAACTGTTAATTTTGCCGCGAACAACAAAAAACATCAAAATAATGTACAGAAAATATCAAATACAGCAGCTTTTAGCTGTACTTAACATCGCTAATGAAGTTCTTTCCTCGGAGAATAAGAGAAACACGTTAGCTCGCACTCTTGAATAATATTAAAAAAGGAACTTATTGCTCGTAAAAATGAGGCTCACTTTGCGAATAAGTCAAAAATGTGATAGCGTTATCGAGTAAGTTTATTACTGCCAACTGCATTTTCTCGTGCCAACTAACATTAATAAATTAAAGATTATGAGAATTTCAAAATACGGTGCATGCCATTGGGAGAATTAAGAGTATTAAAGGCAGCTAGATAGGAGAGAACAAATCTGTGAAACAACACCATGGTGAAGTCGAACAAGTTGTGTTTAAGATTTAACACCCATTGCGAGAAACGAGAGAAAGGAAGAGCAAATTGACATTAAACTCGGCCGTTATTAGAAAATCTAGCGAGTATATCGAGCGAAAAATTAAACAGAAGAAATACTGAAAAAGAATCCTTTGTTTCGCATCATCATGACTATATTTTGTGGAAAAAGATCATGGAGTATCACCGTCTATTAAAAGAGATTCGTATACAAGGTTCTCCCAGAAATTTAATTTTCAACTTCACCGACTTTCACAGGTTTTGAAGCAAATTTTCCTACCAACGACAAAATCAACGTATGCCTGCAATGTTAGCCACGATTTTGCAAAATCCACGTATGCAAATGCTATCCACGATTTTGCAAAATTCACGTATATGCCAATGTTAACCAGGATTTTGCAAAAAATCACGTATGCTAATGTTATCCACGATTTTGCGCTTAACACGTAAAATGTGTGAATGTTATCCACGATTTTGCAAAATTTACCAATGCCAATGCTTTTAGCGATTTTGTAAAATTCACGAATGCCAATGTTATCCACGATTTTGCAAAATTCACGTATGCCAATGTTATCCTCGATTTGGCCAAATTCACGTATTTCAATGTTATCCACGATTTTGTAAAATTCACGTATGCCAATGTTATTCTCGATTTTGCCAAATTCACGTATTTTAATGTTATCCACGATTTTGTAAAATTCACGTATGCCAATGTTATTCACGTTTTTTTTCAAAATTCACGTATGTTAACGTTATTCACAATTTTGCAAAATTCACGAATGCCAATGTTATTCACGATTTTACAAAATTTACGAATGCCAAAGTTATCCACGATTTTGCAAAATTCACGTATGCCAATGTTATCCACGATTTTACTAAATCCACGTATGCCAATGTTATCCACGATTTTGCTTAATCCACGTATGCCAATATTATTCTCGATTTTGCAAAATTCACGAATGCTAATGTTATTCATGATTTTGCAAAATTCACGTATGTTAACGTACGTTATCCACGATTTTGCGAAATTCACTAATGCCAATGTTATTCACGATTTTTCAAAATTCACGAATGCCAATGTTATCCACGATTTTGCAAAATTCACGTATGCCAATGTTATCCACGATTTTGGCAAAATTCACGAATGCCAATGTTATCCATGATTTTGAAAAATCACCATGTACAGTTAAAGGACAACTTTCAATACTAGGAATACATGTATTTACTAATCTTAATTTTAAAAAAATTAGCGAGATAATTTTCTGAACATTTTACAAATTTGTATTCAAAAAATGCTGAATGCCTTGTATAAATTCGTACTCTGAATTTGTCCTTAGAACCTGTTTAAAATTTTTTTAAAGTATTTCCTCATAAAATGTTAAAAATGCTACAAATCTGTAATCGGTAACATTTGAAAATTTTTAAAATTTATGCTTGGAAAACGCAGGAAAGTTTGCAAATCTGTCATTGGAAATTTTTGCAAATTTTGCTAATTTGTCTTCGAAAACTCTCGAAAATTTTTAAAAATTATTCCTCAGAAACTATTGAAATGTTTGTAAATACATGCATGTCCTCGAAAAATATTTAAAATGCTGAACATTTTTCATATCACCCTGAGATAACCACGTATATAGAAGCGCTAATTTTGTTTTGTGAAAACTATTGTGTTAAATTCCCTTGACTTTTCCTGAAATTTTAAAGTTCCCTGACTTTCCCTGGTATGTATACTACAAGGTATTACTCGCACGAAACTGCAAACTACAGATCCGCTCGAGAAAAATCAGAAAAATAAAATACAAGTACATGTACAGTTTATTGCAGATAGAAACTTGCGATGTATGGCTGTGTTAAAAACTGACAATGTACATGTATTTTATAGTGTCCCACTCGGAAAAAAGCTTACGAATTATATTTTCAGATTTTTTTAATAAAAATGCTTATGAAAATACGTCTCGAAGCAATGTTATTTTAGCTTTTAAATATATATTTAAAAGTCATTATCAATATGTATAGAGTGAAACATCCAAGTTATTTCCATATATCGTGCAAATGTATTTTAAGTAAATATTAAAATTTTTAAAATGTATCTAAAATACTAAAGAAGAAAAAACGAATTTAAACGAATTTACGACAACATTAAAAATGACACTTAAACAATTTTATTATACGATGCAAATTAAGTTACAAACACCAAAAAAAGTTGAAAAAAATGACTTTGAAATAGATCTAGGCTAATAGACAAAATACATGTATGAATTTAAAAACTTATATTTATAATGCAATAAATTCAATGGTTTTTAGTATTTTGCAGAAAAAGGTAAACATTGCTCTATTTTGTTTATTAATTTTGAAAAACAATTAAATTTCAGAACAATCCGTAATATATGCCGTTATCTCGTTTTGCCCATGCAGTTATTTAATTTCGAAAAGTTTGTATCGTTTAGGTATAGTTTAGGTAAAAATTGTTTTTTTCTTCTTTTGTATTTTAGATACATTTTAAAAATTTTAATATTTACTTAAGAAGATATGCTTAAAATACATTTTTTTTAAATGGTCGATTCAATTTGACAAAATTGTTGTGCAAATTTGTGTGCATGCATGTTGTCCCTTAAGAAAGTCGTTGCACGTGACCCTTATTACACATCAACGTTGCAGTGCGTTAGGGAATTTAGAAAACCAAAACAATGAATACACTGTAGGCCTACTGATACATGTACCTACTGTAGTTTCTTAATTTTAATCTGATTTTTAATATTTTAAGTCTCATCAGTCGACATTTCAAGAATTAGTAAGTGCAAACTTTAGTTAGATAATTTCGATTTAAATTTGTTGAAAACAACTGAAGTATTAAGTACACGTCCTCAGAAGGCATAGCATTAAAACAGGAAAATATATTCCACGTCACAATCAAATTATTTTAAGTATCCTTCATTTCTATAGTACTGCATAAAGAATAATTTGGTTTGAATTTTTATTAAAAAAAAATATTAACTACAGAAAACTTAAATCAAATTAGAAAGTGTGCTAAGAGCTCGAAAGTAGTTCACCAAATCTTCATCTAATAAAATTTAAAAATTAAAGACAATCCTGCTTAATTAAACCTGAGTTGTATGTCTGGTGTATAATGTACAGAATATCGACCCCATATTGCTTCGTTAGTCATTAATTGTATATCACGAGACTCGTTTTGCCTTTAGGAAGCGCCCCCATTGCGCTGACGATGATAAAGCATGAGCTTTGCAGAGTAGAAATCCCCGCAAGCATACGTTCGAATGTCATTATCTTTTTGGAGCATCTATTTGTAGGCCATAAAGTAGAATTAAAATGACGAAAATTAAGAGATTTTAATAAATTAATGTTGCTACACTTATAAGCACGTAATTTATGACACGTTAACTAAGTCAACGGTTTAATCTCTCCATTCAATGGACTTAGATTTGCATCGATGTACATCTACTGTATAACAAAATGCGTACATTGAAAGAATAGCTTTCTATATGGAACTTTTGAATGTCAAAAAAACTGACTATATGGAATGCATTTAACAAAACATCATCTGCATATAGATTACCTTACCAAAGAAATAACTGAAGCAAAAGCATGGAATAAGCTGATACTTAAATGCACACATACTGATTTAACTGAAACATACATGTTCATGTTTAAACATGTATGCCTGAAAAACAATTTAAGAGTTTTAGGGATTTTTCAATGCCAAATTTGTAGTAAGATTTGCTGCTATTGATTATTTTTATTTTATTGTAAAATGTATTTCACCTGGAAATCTTGTTTTTAAATATTTTATTCAAAAACGCCTATAAAAACCACATAACATTAAAAAAATTTATTAAGTTAAAATGATTTTTGAAATACAATGCGGTTTAAAAAGAAATTCATTCAGAAAAATGTATTTTATTTTAATGTCATTAAATATTAAAATTAAAACAAGTTTATTTTATATCATTGAATATTCCTTTTATAAAAGGTTGCAAAAGCTCGGTTTAAAATATGTTGCATTTAGTAATTAACATGTTCATTAAATGAAAAAAAAAATATTTTAAGCCAAATTTTATTCAAGAAAATTAATCTATAAACAATTAGGTAACTATATTTTACAACTGATTTACCTTAGTGAAACGGGTTAGAGGAGATAAGTATTCATTTACTAGTAGTTAGGTATGATTTTAAATGGAAACCCGTACATTTATTGTATATGCGTTTATATTCCGGTAATCATGAGTAGAAAACAAATGACTTCCGTATGGCGTATTAAAAGCATAACCATAAATATTGAATTTCATTTTGCATTAGATTTGGAAATGACGTGACTTATTGTAATTTTTCTCTTTTGGAAGATTTTTTGCAAAATTGTATGGATATTTATATTATGCGCAGTACACAGTACGAAAATAACATTTAGATCGTTCAATCAAACATGATAATGCTGTGTACATGATGTACATGACTTGCTAGAAATTATATTGGTATATATCCGACAAAGACTGCGAATAATTTTAGACCAAAGTTGAACTTTTTTAACCAGTCCAACGCAAAACTGTGCAAAATCAAAATATTTACAAATCGCACGTTGGAAGTCACGATGTCAAATATGTAGTCAAAATGCATTAATGTGTTTGTAAAAAAAAACGATCACATTAAGTGCATTTTTAAACCATAAAGTGTTGAGTACCCTTATTAAATATCCATGAGTATTTATCGTGAAATGTTAACATGTATTTTCTTATTCATTCCCCAATCTGCTAACAATTGTTTAATATTTAAAGCTCAAAATTTATTTAAATTATTACACAGAAAAAAAAGTGTAGAAATATTAATATCTGATTAAGTTGGGAAGTTTTTAATGCGGCATAAACTCCATAACAGTAAAAAAATTATGTTCACGTATAAATATAATTGAAAAGAACAAATTTAAGTGACAATTGGATGTTTGTTTAACATCAAATTATTTTTGACAGAAATAAGCAACCGTCAATCATTAACACTGCAATTATCATTTGTAAAAAATGCGTTAGATTATTTTAAAATAAAGCTGTGTTAAATCTGTAATTTCCAAAAACAACAGAAACATATCAGATAATTCCTTCGACATAACTAAGTTTTATTCGTTTTCTAATATTTTCTTGTAACCAATTTAATAAATCGTTTACTACACATTAAAAATCATTGCAACTCAACTTCATAATTAAGAATGTTATGCAATTTTAACATGCCAGTGTCTCAGACAAACCGTTTTTTTTCTATTATTCATAAACATACAGTATTTTTCAAAGGCAATGAAATTTATGCGAAATTATAAAATTTCCAAATTTGTCAGATATAACTGTTTCTGAGAATACTTTCATTTGTATTATTTCCTGATTTCAAGATACCTAATTATGCAACGGGAAACCTACGAAGAAACAAGAAAAAGTCACACGTTTACGTCATTTCAAATGCACCATTCGGTCAATTATACACATCAGTAAATTCCAAATCTTTTCTGCGCAAATGCAAACTGCAAAGTTTTTAGGTTACAATAAAAGCAATAAGGATGAACTTCTGTTGTCATAGGCAGATTAAAGAAAATTAATCAGCGCTGCAAACATCGTTCCGAAACGTTGTCTTGGCTTTGTGAAAAAAAGGGGCAATAGTGCTTAAATACTTTTTTTTTTCAGATACCCGAGCTAAATGTAAACGCACTGGCTTCCTCTGTAAGATACAGTAGTTATTGTATCTTAAAGAGGAAATTGAAAAAAAAAGATAAGAAAAAAGTTCAACAATGTGTGAATATCGTTTCGTATCTTGTCTTTGGCTTATATAAATAGACTTTAATGAAAATTCTTAGAAAAACTCAGTGAACTGGATTTTATGTAGGGTTTAGGTAGACTTAAGCTGTTTTGATGATGCATTTCAATACATGTACTTTTATGTAGTAATACTACGCGAAACCGAAATAAAAATTGCCACTATCTCTAAAAATAATTGCCTTCACTAAAACAACATTTTGCAGAAAAATATTTTTTTTCTAAAATCAAGAAAACATTTCCCTAGACCAATCTTTTTTCTTTTAAAAAAAACATATGCTGAAAATACTAGTACAAGTGTATGAAGTATTTTACCAAACGATATAATTTTAACAAAAAACGCTTTTCGTTTTAAATTAAATGAAGTATATGTAATTGCATGTACATGTATACCTTAATTAAAAATACATGTACCTTATGTTTATAATTTATCCGGCATATTCTTTGTGACGTTTTCTTCAATTATATATCCACAATCTCCCCGTTTAATCGGAAATCTACTATACTGCTTGAATAAGCAGTTGAGCATTTTCGTAACATTACTTGTTTAATGCAAGATTTTGTAAATTATTGGGTTTTCACCAAGTGCAATTAACACAGTTAATGGGTAGAAGCACAGTGAAACTTTAAATAACGAATGTTAATTTTTATTACCACTAGCGCTAACCAGCGGGCAAACAATTGGTAATTTAAATGCATTACCAATTGTGTGCCGCTGGTTGGAGCCAGTGGTAAAAAAATTAACTTTCTTACATCTAAGTTTCACTGTGCTCCTATCCAATGTTTTCAGGAAAAATAATCCCAGCAAATATTGCAAGTTTCTATAACTCGTATTTTGATTTAAACATTGCTCTTATTGTACAAATGTCAATTATCAAATGCATTTTTAGCATTATTTTCTGTTATACTTAATTAAAAAATGTGCAACTTAGGAATCAGAAAATAAATGTATTATTCACCAACTTTTCCAACACATGTTGATATTCACAGATAAACAATCCCAAGAAAATTAAAGTATAAACATCCGACTTGTGTAATTCATGATGAGGAAGACATTATCACAACAAAGTTATAATACTCCAGTTCGGAGTTTAGTATCAAACTTTATATTGTACATGTATATGGTATATTGTACTTTTTATACATGAATATTGTAACCAATCAGGCAAATGAAAACTAAAAAATAAAATGATGGTTGCTTACCTTTAAATGGGACGTTTCCATCGTATGATATTTCGCGTCATGGTTTCTTTTTGAGTAATGGCCAACATAAAGAGGTTTCTTGCAATTTGATGAATCGCCCTCGTGAGATTTAATGTCCACACACTTGAACGTCGTCCAACTTTTGAGATTTGCATAATGCGCTTAGATCCATGCTTGGGCAAAGATCGAGGAATTGCTCTCTTCGGATTCAACGATCAGCACAGAAACGGAAAAAAACCATTTCAGCACATGAGTCCGTACATGGCACAACATCTTTGCATATGTCTTTATGGAAATCCTTGCAGTCCAAGTCATCTGCATGAACAAAAAAAAAATGAAATAAGTAGAGTCCAAATCATTTGCATAACTTCAAACTCTTAATAACATTTAAGTTAAATTAACATTATTTGGCAAAACGTTCATACGAAAAAATAGTTTGACACGAATTTCTATCGTGCATTTTAATCATAACACATTTTACGGTATACTATGCATCGAATAAAAAAACTCATAGATTTGCATAGATCTTCATAGAATATTAGGCCATTGGAAATTGTTTGCTCTCAAAATGTAATGGCACTATTGCCTTGGTCTTTACTCTATATTATCAAGTAGGCTTTAACCTTAAATTCTGGCTACCTAGGGACCGGCAGCTTCAAGTGGATGGTTTTGAAAATTGGCGCCAAAGTTGGCCATTAGCATGAATTTTTGTAATGCAAAAAACGATCTTTTTGTGCCGTTATTTCACTAATTTTTCATCAATTTTAA
>JAQGBX010007999.1:0-10913 GCA_034698745.1 Megaphyllum sjaelandicum
TTTGAAATTTTCATAGTTTTGTAAGTACAAATTGGCGAAATTTTCATAGTTTTCTGAGCACAAATTTGCATAATTTTTCAGTTTTCTTGGGCGGACATGCTATATTTTCAAGTTTTCTAGTACAAATTATCAACTTGTTCCGAGTAAACATTTGAAAAAAAGGTTAAACAATATTAATTTGCGAAATTTTCATAGTTTTCTGAGTAAAAATTTGCAAAATTTTCCACGTTTTCTGAGTATTAATTTGCAAAATTTTCATAGTTTTTTAAATACGAATTTGCGAAATTTTCATAGTTTTCTGAGTACACATTTGCAAAATTTTCCACGTTTACCATGTACAAATTTACACAATTTGCCACGTTTTCTGAATATTAATTTTTGAAATTTTCATAGTTTTGTAAGTACAAATTGGCGAAATTTTCATAGTTTTCTGAGCACAAATTTGCATAATTTTCCAGTTTTCTTGGACGGACATGCTAAATTTTCAAGTTTTCTAGTACAAATTACCAACTTGTTCCGAATAAAGTGTTGAAAAAATGTTCAACAATATTAATTTGCGAAATTTTCATTGTTTTCTGAGTACAAATTTGCAAAATCTTCCACGTTTACCATGTACAAATTTATACAACTTTCCACGTTTTCTGAGTATTAATTTGCGAAATTTTCATAGTTTTTTGAGTACAAATTTGCAAAATTTTCTACGTTTACCATGTACAAATTTACACAATTTTCCACGTTTTCTGGGTATTAATTTGCGAAATTTTCATAGTTTTGTAAGTACGAATTGGCGAAATTTTCATAGTTTTCTGAGTACAAATTTGCATAATTTTCCAGTTTTCTTGGACGGACATGCTAAATTTTTAAGTTTTCGAGAACAAAAAATCAAATTTTTTCGAGCAAATATTTGCAAAATATTCAACGTTTTCCGATGTCAGGGTTGTACAATTTTACACATTTTTTTAACATTTTCAAGCACAAACTCGCAAAATGTCCAACTTTATTCGAGGTACAGAATTTCCAAATTTGCAAATTATCATTATTAAAATTTCAAAAATCATTGCATATATTTAACTGCTGTTTTGATTTGTAAAAAAAACGTGGATAAAATTTGGCCTATGTTAATTTCGTCCTTTATATCGGTCAGAAAAATTTCTTTCAAAACCTGGAAAAGTCAAATTTTAAATTTCCCGGAAGAACCCGATCATGACGTTACCATACGATTTGCCGAACGCGACTCAGGCAAGAAACGCGTAGAAAATCTTCATTTCCGAATACAACTCGCGGTCATCCTTTGTGTTAGGATTCTGCGATTTTCCGACAGGCGGCGCTGCGAGCATGGTGCGATTTTATTTTAGTTTTGAAAACAATGGCAAGCGGTTGTGAAAATGACGATTTCGTCGAATATTTCTTGTTTCCTCGTGATTGCAGCGGAGAAAACGAAACGAAAGCCACTCGCGAAGAACTGGAGGAGATCAGGGATTGTTACCTGACCGAACTGAGCCAATATTTGACGGAATACGTTTGGCAAAACGAACCTTTTCAGTTGAACCCAAGAGAAAAAGCCTCGTCAGGTGAGTCATTGCCATTGTCGTGCTCCTAGCTACCTGTCACTATTTCGCCTACTCAATTATGCATTTTCCGTAGAAAAGGAGTGGCCGCAAATACTGTAATTTCTACGGTTCTTCTTCGTGGTTTATTCACGAAGGCTTTTCCGGCAAAATCAATGCGTTGCATGCTGATGTTCACGTATAAATGTCATTTTGAAACCAGTCATTGCATGAACAGGTGAAACACACCTGTTATTTCCGGCGTACATTCGTCGTGAAATACTGTAAAAGAAACGAATAATTAGGATTTTTGAACATTTATAAATGTTTAATAGTATGATCGAGAAGGTAAGGGGCCATTCAAAAAGGACGTCCTCAAAATTTTTCCAAAATGGTCAGTCCTGAAAATGGTACTCCCCCCCTCTGGGAAACCTGGGATTGTCAGGGAATTTTTTTTTGGTCAGGGGAAACCTGGGATTGTCAGGGGTTTTTAGGAAGTTGTGTGTAAAGTCAGGGGATTTTTTACCCAGCCAGGCCTTTCACTTTAAATACAGGAAATCTTAGACAATCAAAAAAAAACAAAAGTTATTGGATGATGCAGCCAAAGAATCTCGTGCACTTGATATGAAAATTGTTAAGCTAAAAAATTCTCAATAATGGTAGGTTAGTTTATTTTAATGATTTTGATTGTATAAAAACTGGTCAGGGGAAAATGCAATATTGATTCTGGGAAACCTGGTAAAGTCAGGGGATTTTTATTTGCAATAAGTGTTGGAACCCTGCCCCCCCCCCCCCCACCCCCTGTCCAGTCAATCAGGAGCCCTCGATCCCCCATTCAGACGTCCAAAACTTAGAAAAAATGTATTTAGAAAATTTTTCTCAGCTCGAGAAAAATGCCAATTTTGCATGTACCATTATTATGTAAAAGTTTGCAAACCCCGAGCTTTTTAAAATTTTAATTCTCTGACTTTTCCAGGTTTTCCAGGACTTGAGGTAGCCTACCCTAGCTGCTTACTGACTTTTGCAATTTATAAAGCCTGGTTTCCACCGAGCTGTGTTTTTAGGCCTCACTCGAGCCACGCGCACTGTTAAACCAGTATCACTTCCGGTTTGCAGCGTTTTTGCACGTTTTTCGCAGCCATTCGCAGCACTTTGAAAATTTTTCAACTTATCCTGGCTCTCGCGAGCAACATGAGTGAGGTCGCATGTGCAAATACTTGCGGGCAAAGAAATGACAGATTTTGACGTATTTTGAAAATTTTTTTTTCAATTTTTAACCAAAAAATGTCAAATATATGGAATTAATAATCGAAGTCATGAACTTTCAAAATTAATGTTTGCACAATCAACAATTGAATATGACGAATACTATTAATTTAAACTGCTGCCACGGTTGCAGTACATGTAACGGTTGGTAGTTTCTTAAAAATTAAAAAATTACTGTTATTTAGAAGGTACATTTCCTGAATAGCTAATATTAACGGCCAGTTCTGACTACGTGTAAAATAAGCCCATTTTTCATCGTAGAAGATAAAATGATAAAGTAAATGATAAAAGCTCCTTAACATTTTTAAGCAGGCGACTTTCTACACTAGGTCTCGCAAGTCACGCTCGAGCCTAGCAAAGTGGTCACGCAGCGAGCGCGATTGCGAAGCCTTGCGCGAAACGCAGCTCGGTGGAAACCCAGCTTAACACGTTACCTAGGCGATATTGCGCTAAATTTCCCATTTACTTCGGGAACTGATTTTATTTGGCATTTTTTTTTTCAAGTGGTCGTCCAAGATGGTCATGTCCCCCTCCCTCCCCCTGTCCACATTGTGTCCGTTACTCAACTTATCCAAAATTGAATAAGATCACTCCGCCATTACACACTTATGGTTTAATCATGTTTAGTTATCATTCCTCACGATTATGAATCGATTTGAAATTTGAAATTTTAGTTTTGTTTTGTTACAGCTTCGGGCCCGCATCTTTATGGGCGAACGTACTTAGGCGACAACATTGATGACGAATGGTTCATCGTGTTTCTGCTGCGGCAACTCACCAAGTCCTTTTCAGACTTGGTTGTCAGGTATATGTCTTTTCCCGAAGGTTTTAAATTTCTTGAAACCTTTTTCATTTCACAAACCAGAAAATTTATAAGTTTGATGTTCTAAGATTTGGTTTGGTGACAGTGAGTGTGTATGGGGCTTAGTTATGTCAAATTGACTGTGTACCAGTTGCCTCGCATTTGTTACACCTAGGGTTCGATTCCTGGGTTGGATTCGACGGCTGACTGAGGAGGGGCTATCGCCAAGGGATTTATTTGTTTTTAGTTATCAGTTTGCAGTCGAATCAGACTATCGGAGACTGAGATTGTTTTTAATTTGTAGTCCAATCCAACTATTGTAGACCCCGTATGCCAACTTCCTCCTTAAAAAGTCATTACTGGCTATTTAGCCGTAGCTTTCCCAAACACTCCTTATCTACCCGGGCTTTGGGACTGGCAATGATAGCTTAATACTTCACTCTACGTGGCTGGGAAAGAGTCTAAACGAGGTAAAGAACAGGACGGTCATGGCCGACCCCAGCCTTAAATATTGAGGAACCTGTATGTCATGTGGGCAACCATGTGGAATTACCACAATGTCCCACGACCCAATGCTGGGATAGTTCCTGTATTAAATCGACCTTGTCCATCCCTTCCTTCAACTCGTTTAGGATCTTCCTGAGCCACGTAGAGTGAAGTATTTTGCTATTGTTGCAGGTCCCAAAACTCGGATTAACCAGTTGCGACTTCCAATGGATGAAGTTGGTATATGGGGTCTACGACTGACAGATTCGGCTGCAGATAAAAGGAAAAATAATGTACCCGTCATTGACCGGTTAATGTGCGTAGTGATGCTTCCTAGCAATTTCGGCCTTTGCCTCTCTTCGGTCGGTCGGTGCTTTTTGGGCTCGAATCTCAGCCCCCCTCCCCTCCTTCCCTCCTTCACCCAGTTGAATTTATGACCCAAATGTTTATCTTACCAAAAGTGTTCATAGAGATATTTTCTGCAATGTATTTTCTATCCGTTTATTTCTCCTGACATGGATATTTGAGAAATTTGACCTTCAAAACGATTAAGAAGAACCTAACTCCATCCCCTTAACTTCACATATACTAAATAATTTGACGCTTATTTTACCCACCCACATCTTTTGGTACAAACACACAGGCAAATATTGTGTCAAAACCTAGCGTTTGTCACAACTGGCGTAGTTCCGTAATGAATTTGCTTGAAACTACTAAACTGTAGGCGCGCACGGATCATACGCAAGCGGGATGTGGTGTACATTTTTCAAGTATATGGCGGATTTCCAAAATTAACAAAGTTTGTTGCATGTCATTTTTAGAGTTGCAGACAACGATGGAGAGTTCTTGCTGATAGAAGCAGCCGATCATCTGAAAAAGTGGATGAAGCCGGATGCTTGCGAAAATAGGGTAAGTGCACCATGATTTTTGGGCTAATTAGATGAGATTTAATGTTATTTTTAAGGCTAACGCTACGTTCTCGTTCCTCGATCGCAGGTTTACCTTTACCGCGGCAAACTTCACATTCTGCCGCAGCCTCAAACTCCCGATCAACTAACTAGTCTACCCGTCGGAGTGCCAATCATGAGCGATGCTGCCAAGATCGTCAGGGAACGAGAGTCGATGACGCGGAGCGATTCCAAGATCCAAAACGCAGTGTGGAAACGCATCGCCAAGTAAGAATCTTGATGCGAAATTCGCTTATCTTGTAAAGCAAACTTGTAAAACCGTGAAAATTCGGAGATCAATGACTTATTTTGAAAAAAGTCAGGGAAGAATGACTTGTTATGAAAATGAACACCATATCTTCAAGTGGTCGGACAACAATCAGAGTAAGTAAATAAATAGACTCGACCAAGTACGTTTTTTTAGGAAATCAAAAAACAACGTTTTGGCACTCATGTACCATTCTTCAAGTTTATTCCCACACCATGATATAACGTTTATCAGTATGGGAATAAACTTGAAAAATGACAATTGAGTGCCGGAACGTTGTTTTTTAAAATAAAAAACAAACTACTTGGTTGTGTTTATTTACCTACTCTGATTGTTATGAAAATGTCACGAAATTCAACATATTTCAACTTTTTAAAATTTTCACGGTGCAAATTTATATAATTTTCAACTGTATCGGAGAACAAGTTTGCAGAATTTATAAAATATTTTTCAAGGACAAATTTGGAAATTTGGAAAATTTCCAACTTTTTCCAACCTAATTTGAGGGTAAATTTGCAAAATTGTCCAGAGTTGCCGGGGACGAATTTGCAAAATTTTCAACTGCTTTTGAGTAAAATTTTTCAACAGTATTCAAGGATCGATTTGCGAATTTAAAAAAAAATTTAACGAGGACAAATGTGCAATAATTCCAGAGGACAAATTTGAAAATGTTCGACAGTTTCCAAGGAACAAATTTGCAAAATTTACAAAAAATTCGCACAAATTTTCTTCTGTTTACAAGTTGAGATTTGTAAAATTTCGACCCTTTTCGAGGAGAAATTTCCAAAATTCTCAACCTACTCAGAGTACAAATTTGCAAATTTAAAAAAAAAATTCATGCTTATTTTGCAAAATTTGAAAGTTATCCTACGTTTATTTTGAAAAATTTACAAAATTGTCGAAGGTTATTCTTAACAGTTTTTAAAAGTCAGGGAAGTTTAAAATGGAATTTCTGAGGGAACCCTTTAAGAGGACCTATGAATGATCCGTTGTATTAATGCAGTTTGTTTTCAATGTTTCATGCTTAGTTATCCGGACAGAATCAAAGAAAATCAGCATCGAGATCACTGCTTCGTTCCCGCTGCCGTGGCGGCGATTCTTCAGGCCAGGCCACAGCTGGTCTCCGCGGCCGTGGGCGCGTTTCACTCCAGGGATTTGGAAGACATGAAGGTCTGCCGCGCCATGAAATATTTTCCGCCGGAAACCAGGGTCATGGCTGAGGTAACGAAATGACCTTTCCTAAATTTCTAAACATTGGTCCGTGGGTTTTTGCATCGGGCTGAAACGAGGTTGTTTTTTGTCCTTAATTTAGGTCCGGTTCTCCCGGTGTCTGTTTGCTCAACTTGTACAACACAAATACATTCCTGACAGACGGACCGGATGGAACTTACCCGCCCCCAACAGGCCGGAATTTAAAGCATACGATCTCGGGATGAAGCTGGTAAGTTTTTGGGATTTGTTCCTGGCGTCTCCTCGAAACTCGTCCTAAAAGTTAAAGCGCGGAACGGCAAGCTTCAATTGGTTCGATTGTTACCCGATTTCGGATCGGAGACGGAATTTGGGCGAAAGCTCCGAACGCGTGCCAGTTTGTGAGACGCGCCTGTCGCCACCTAGTGTAACCTTCGATTATTCTGGGTTATGATGATTCCCAAGTTTAACCTTTGAGCATCATCAGGGCAGGGTACCCCCAGACCTGGAAAACCTGGAAAAGTCAGGGAACTTGAAAATGTCTAGAGAAGTCAGGGAAATTCAACGTAGTCATGTTGTTGCGATCCAAAATTAATACTTGGTTAGCTCGGCCCATTTTCCGAGTGGAAATTTGCAAAAAAAAAATCATGTTTTCCGATGACAAAATTGCAAAATATCTCGCTTTCCGAGGACAAAATTACAAAATTTCCCACATTTTCCAAAGACAAATTTGCAAAATTGTCTACGTTTTCCGAGTACAAGGTTGCAAAATTCCGAACGTTTTTAGAGTACAAATTTGCCAAATTTTCCACGATTTCCAAGTGCAAATTTGCCAAATTTTTTTCCGGTTTTCCGACTCACTACAAGTTAGCAAAGTTTCCCACGCTTTGCAAGGACGAATTGACAAAATTATCTACGTTTTTCGAGAACAAATTTTCAACATTTTCTGAATTAAAAATTGTCAAATTTTCTGAATTAAAAATCGCAATTGATTTATGCAAATTTTTTTAATTTTAAAAAACATTTTTTTTGTTAATTATGAAAATTTTCTTTAGTAAATTTTGCAAAATATGTCTATTTTTGACATTGTCATTGGTCAGGGAAATGTTTTTAAAACCTGGAAAAGTAAGGGAAGTTGACAATGAACTTTCTGGGGGATTAACCCTGTAGAAGATTTGGAAATTTTCTCAAATCTTACGTTTTTTCCAAAAGTTCATGTGATTGAAATTTCTGGGGGAACTCTGATCATGTGCATTTATTTGTGTAGCATCACAGTTGCCAAATTTTGGATTGAAAAATTAAGGTTTTAAATTTTAGCCAATGAGCAGGCTGTGCTGTTCTTCGTTAAATTTAGCACCTGTTAGTTCACCACTCGATGGCAGACCTTTCGGACGAAATTCCGTTATAAATTTATCGAAAAGTTTCGAAATCTGAAAAACTTAAGAAAGCGTGAATTACGAATTGTGCTTAAAAACATTTTGTTTCCGTCGAATTCCAGGCTTGCGGTTTCGAGATACTGGCCTCGAAAGGCAAACCCGTCAGACTGACCGGTCCGGCCATCGAAGAAGCAGACTTGGAGATGGATGTTCGCTGGAACCGCTACCTCAGGAGCATCAAAGAGAAAGGCTATTTCAAAGACGAGATGGAACATTCGAGGATGTACAACACGCTGCTCAAGAACGCCAAAGATTTCTATTTGACCAACGTGAAGAAGGCGGAAGGAGGATCCGAGTCCGCTGGCGATCAAGTACAACATTTGCTCAGCACGCTGGAAGTGGACGTGGATCAGATGAGGAAAAATGCCAAGACCTTTGATCCGCCTGATGGTAATTCACGGGAGAAATTCCGCAAAAATTTGCTGCAAGAAATTAGACATCACTTAACCGCGTTGAGAAAATTAGCAAGAATAAAATTGGGGAAAAGTATGAAATTTTGGAAATGAAATTCGAGATATTTGAACGAAGTTGAGAAAATTAGCAAGAAATATTTGGAAAAAAAGTTGGAAATTCTGGACATAAAATTGCTGGATTTAATTGGAGATAATTTAACCAAGTTAGTTGATAAACATTTGGAGAAAATTGGCGAGAAAAGTTTTGGGAATAGCGAAGTTAAAAAATATTTGGGGGAAAATTTAAAAGAAATAGTTGTGGAAATTTTGGAATGAAAATTAGACGAAATTGGCGGTAATTTGACGAAGTTGAGAAAAAAATATGGAGAGAAAATAATCGAGAAAAATTAGGGGAAAAGTTGGAAATCTTAGAAAGAAATTTATATGAAATTATGATGTTTAGAAAAATTTGAGGAAAATTAACAAGAAATGCTTGATATAAATTTTGAAATAAAAAATTGAAGATAATTGAACAAATTTGAGAAAAGTGGCAAGACTTGGATGAAATTAGAGATTATTTAAAGAAATTGAGAAAAAATTGGAGAAAATTAGCAAGAAATATTTGGCAAAGGTTGGGAAGTTAAAAAAAATTAGACAAAGATAATTTGAGATAATTCGTCGAAGTTGAGAAAATTATTGAGAATTTTTTTAGGAAAAGTTGAAAATTTTGGAAAGACATTTAGACGAAATTGGAGGTAATTTTATGAAGTTTAGAACAATTTGGGGTAAATTAACAAGAAATGCTTGGTAAAAGTTGAAAATTTTGAAGAAAAAAATTAGTAAAAATACAGATGATAATTTAACGAAGTTGAGAAAATTTGGAGAAAATTAGCAAGAAACATTTGGCAAAAATTGTTAATTTTTGAGAAAAAATATTATACAAAGTTGAAACAAAGCTACTGTAGTTTGGTAGAAGAAGATTACAGGAAATTATAAATAAGTTTCAACGAATCTAATTTCTGATTTTCAGACGACAGCTGGTTGACCGTGACTCCGGAGCAACTGGACAACCTCCTGAAGGAGTACGGATTACCGGAGCCCAATCGGAACAACAAAAACAAAGCTTCGAACGAAGAGGTTTTGTGTAACGAGATTCCGTCGGGGTTAAAGGCTTTCGTATCGCACGTATCAAGCCATGAAGGAGCCGAGTTCCCCAAGTAAGTTTCCCGTTAAAAATGGTCGCGTCGATGAGATTGCGCTACGGATTTTATGGGAAAGATAAACGCGTTTTCCCATCTTTCTAAGAATTGTTTCGAGGAATGAAAATGATTTCTTGAATTTTGGTTCCCCGAAGAAACGAGTCGAAAAGACAGCAAATTTAGACAAATTTTCCTCTTCGTTTTCGGTTGGTTCGAGGTTTTTTCAAAATGCAGAGTTCTGCGGTAATATGGCAAATGATTGGGAAATTTTGATTTATTCAAAATTTTAAGTAGTCGCCGTATTTGTGGCGTTGTAACACGGTTCCCCCAGACCTGGAAAACTTAAAAAACTCACTGAACTTGAAAATACTTGAAGTCAGGGGAGAATGGCTTATTTTGACAAAGTCTGGGAAATTCAACGAAGTCATGCTGTTGCCATCCAAAATAAATGCTTCTTCGTGGTTATCGTGGTTTATTTTCTGAGGACTATTTGTTTCACGTTTTCTCCAAGTAGAAATTTTCAAAATTCTACTCGTTTTCAGAGGACAAATTTGCAAAAAAAAATTCCACGTTTTGATGAGGACAAAGTTTCAAATTTTTTCCCTCGATTTCTGAGGCGATAATTGCAAAATTTTCCATGTTTTTTGAGTACAAATTTTCAAAACTTTCTGCATTATACAAATACGAAATTGTCAAATTTTCAAATATTTTTCGTGCAAATTTAGAAAATTTTCTACGTTAATTTTTAACATGGAAAAGTCATGGAAGTTAAAAATGAAATTTCTGGGGAAGCCCTGCGTAAGATTTCGATTTCTTTTAAAAGGGGGCTCCTCGATTTTACAGAACGTTACCCTAATTTTGTTGGATGCTTTCGATTTTCGCGGAATTTTGGAAAAGTCTGACATTTGACTTAATTTTGCAGGTTGAGAAACAAAGACGGCAACCAGAAAAACGAGGGTAAAAGGATCACCTTTGACGCGGATGCCTTCGCCGATGCCATGCAATCTATATTAGGTGAGGTCATCGAACGCGCACATTTTGTTTCTTTTCGCTTGAAATCGTGGATTTTCTGACTTCCGATGAATGCGAGCTACGGCTTAAACCAGTGGTTCCCAAAGTGGGCGGTACCGCTCCCCGGTGGGCGTTGAAGGGTTCTAAGGGGGCGTGTGGGGTCCGAGGAAATTCAGGGGGGCGTTGACAGGGTTGCCAGTTTCGGAAAAGTCAGGAAAAATAGCCTTTTTTGCTAGAACAGTCAGGAAAATGAGCAATTTGGTCAGGGTAAAAAATAAGGCTCTATACTATTGGCAATATAAAGTCTTGAAACTGAAAAAAAGAGGTCTCAGTTGAAAGAAGCATCTATTGATGAACAAATTCAACATTTG
>JAQGBX010008000.1:0-10912 GCA_034698745.1 Megaphyllum sjaelandicum
ATTTAAAAACTATTATTTTGCGACTTTGTGCGAAATATCAGTCATCCAAATTGATTTGCGTTTAATTTGTCAATATTGTACGTTTATTGATTGTAATGAGCCATGATGCGCGTGTTCAGCACGAAGTGCGTTCAGCAATAAAAGAAGTCTTAAATATGTTTACACAACTTCGATATACTGTACGTGAAAAACCTGGAAAAGTGACCACCTTTGAATGGTGACCACCTGTTTACGTTGACCACTTTTTAGAGTATCGTTTTTTCTAGTGTACATTTCCTTCATAAAAATTCTCTGTAGAGTGACCACCGTGTGTTGTCTTTTTTTGCAATTTTTACATTGCCAACGTACCTTAAAAAGTGACAAGATAACAGATGAGTCACGTTACATCTTGCTTTAACCTTTGGACATGATGATTCTGTAATTTTTGGTTTTGTGCTTTTTTTACTACGTGTATTACAGTGTACATGTATTAGTGCAGTGTACATGCATGTTCATCATTTTCATTTAATTCAGGCATTCTTTGTATAGTGACCAACATAGCATTTTTTTGGTGGTCACTGTTAGCACGTTTTACTGTAGTTCTCGCGGAATAGGAAGTTTTAGGAGTCGAAATTCATGTATGTACAGTATTTAGATACTGAGAGCGAGTATTTACGCAGGTCATGACTTCAATACATTTTCAAAAATAATGCAATGCACTACGTAACATAGCCTACAGTATTTCAATATTTAATTCACATTTTCATTAAATCCTTGGATGGCAGTCCACCTCCATGACGATTAACGTCCCAGGTGAGCGATTAGATATATGCAATTTGGAAAATTAAGCAATTTGAGAAAATTAGCACATTTGAAAAAGAAAATTCTCAATAGCTCAACTTTCAAAAGTTTCTTGACATCTTATAAAATCTCACTTCCCAAGCGTGAGTCCAAATAAATCCCGTCTAATTAAATACTTTGAGAATAAACTCATAGTTTTAATTAGTTTCATTTAATGAAAAAAGACGTCCTCTTCGGGGCTCGTCCATCAATGAGCCACTTTGTGGCGCCATGCTTGGCAGTTTAGCGCCTTGCCATGGACGTACGTCAGTCAGCTCCGCATTCCATCAGCGTCCGTGACTCCTGAAGAACAACACGCATGCAGTTTGTTTTCATCCGGATATACCGGTAGGATTTCAACTTCGCAAGAGCGCGTATTTACAGGAAGTGCATCGGGTGTCTTAAGAAAATCATGGGCGTTGAAAGATGCTATTCGTCCGCTGATCACCTTGTTTCGTGAAAAGCAAACACCTAGCTCAAGTGCGCGTGTGTCGCAATGTTTACGCAACTTTCGAAGGTTGCATGAGCAGTGCCGTTTTTAGCAGGAATTAGTGCAGGTTTGCCAATAAATTCGATAAGCCGTAAAGCGTACCTGTATATGTAAAGCCTACGATTTTGTCCCCACGCTCTTCCCAGGGCTTAAAAACGTTGAGTCAAAGGTGAGAATCGCGATCCCGGCTTTTATGACTTGTTTTGCCAGAGGTACGACTGTTTAATCACTTTTTACGACACGGGGACATTATTGAGTTTCTTCAGTCCGACATTGGATAATCCTTTTACTATCGAGCTACGAAGTTGGATCGACTGACGTACGCCTCGAATTAATATCTGGAGATTAAAATGCTCGAAGCTAATTGCGACGAGCGTTTTTGCGCTCAAAAACTTGTTGGTTCGAGGGGAACTTTTGAGGGATTAACGCGGGGGTGTACACGTTGTAAAAAGTTCTCCCAAAGTGGATAATGGTAGTGCAACGCAACATCATTAAGACGTAATCATCCATTACGTCAAGAATTTCTAATTTCCAGTCGCTGTCCTATAGGATGTAACGTGTAGGGTGCGAGCATGAACTACTCGATGGCTTATATACAATTGTACTACTCGGTGTACACTAGCACCACCGAGTGAGATGAGAATGCAGGATGCTTTTTAAGTGAGGACGCAAACAAAGAAAGCTTAGCCGAGCCAGTCTGATCGAGCTTACAAGAAGTGTTAATAAAGCTTTAAAGAATGTTTTTAACATTCCTTTTTGGAGATCAGAAAGAGTTTTAAGACACTGAGTGGCACACGGATCACTATTGGTCAAAAGTGTAGCCTTGCACATGTGTACCGTAAAAACGTGTAGTGCGCTTATCATGAGATGCTAATGCGCATGTGCAAGGTTTTACGCGGAATGTGGTACCTAGCACGACGCATGCAGTGGCGCCATCAACCTACCAGTTGAGCATTACGCTGATATCAGCGTTCATTGTGCGCCCCAAAAGTTTGAAACAAGAAGCTGAAAACAAGCACGTCGAAAGTAAGCATCCTTTGTGCTCGCACCTATACACAGCATACATCGAAAAAATGTTAACTCTGATCCACCTAAGACGAATATTTAGACGAATGTTTAGACAGTATGAAAAAGATGTTATCAGATCCAAGATTTGGTAATGGGAGATTCCCTGATAAGTTGGAAGACATTCACATTTTTGTACTTGGGTCTTGTACCGGCGTCTGGCTTTTGATATTATCTTCCCTAGTTTTGTTAAGCAGTGGGAATTCCTTTGCATTGAACAGCATATTATATCAAAGACGTTTTGAGAAAATGTTGCAAAAGAACCAAAAAAACCAATCTTCGACAATTGATTATTTTAGGTAAACTATATATGACCGTGTACTTCCAGGGACATTGTAAGAAACTAAAATTAGTATTGTAAGTAAATTTGATTGTTTTGATGCACGCATTTAGTTCTTATTTTTAACGTCACGTATTGTCTGACTTCTGATAAGACAAACTAAGGTTTTAACGAACAGATTTTTACGTCCTTCCTTTCAAGTTCGTCTGAACGAATTTCCACTGTGAGGTTAGATCCTTCATGCAGAAGCCCAAATTGAAGGCTGGTTCTTCCGCTTCAACGCCAATCCAGTCGAATCTTGAAGAAGACAACAATGGGTGCGAGAATCCTCCTTCGAACAGGATGAATAATTACTGCAACATATGTTTATAAACTGTGTACGGGTTCGCAAAAACACGCGCCGTAATGATGAATGCGCTTAATAACCTCCGTAAGTAAATAAACAGCCTCTGCATAATATAGGCTAATGACAGCCTCGAATAATCCCCAGCTTATGTAATAGGCCGTGCACAAAGACGCTGTCATTATCAAAGACAGAAGACAATGAGCGAGCGAGTGAAGCGTCAATTAAAAAGTCGGCAACAATTAGAAAATGTTGCTTCGGATTCGATTCATTAGCAGCAGCGGGGGCGAAAACGCTTGGACAACTTCATCGCGTTTTTGGAAAATGGCGTCGAAAATTGCATTTTATCTGATCGATATTGTCGAAATATTGACGCATCGTTGAGAGAATGCTGCCCCTGGAATTGGGCAATCATGCGTGGCTTCGGTGTTCAGCGTGATTGCTCGATTTCAGGGGCAGATGGGATGCTCGCGGTGACGTCACGTGAGTTTGGGTAATGTCGTAGCAACGACTATGAGCTAACATTGTTCCTTACAAATACGGTATTTATTACTTTTTTCGGGTTCTCGCAGCATCGGCGATTATAGTGTACATTGAGATAAAAAAAAATAAAGGTTTAGCGCTTAGGTAGGATTATATATATAGAGGGTGATGTATGCGGGATTATGTGGAGGATGAAACGATCGTTTTTTTGAAGGTATGAGCATCCGAAACTTAATTTGTTTTCCTGAAAATATTAAATTTTGAACGATTAGGGCCTCTTCACGCGTTGTTATAAATGTGCAAATGAAAATAGCACCCCGGCACGAGCTTACTGCGTGTAAAAGCTCTTCCATAGACGCCCCAAGATAGAACCCACCCAGACTGTGATGCTTTCAATTTTTAATAAATTTCTTTCGCTACATTTAAAATTGTCTATCAATAGCTTACATGGTCTTACATTTGATATACCTTGATTTTATTGCATCTAAGTTAACAAAAGCTTTGAAAAAGCCAATTTAAAACAAAATACAAAATACGCATCCGGGCATACTTTTCAGTATTACTTTATAAACACGCATATCATCCCAAATTTTCACTTCTTATTTAAGGCGCGTACACATCAACGCAACATTGTTGCAAAACACTGTTTAGCAACAAGGTTTTAAAAACATTTTCCGAGATTTGTTTCGTGCATTCTGTTGTTGAAACAAGCGTCGGGATGTTGTGTGTACACACCAACGAAACATTTATATGAAACAAGATGGCGGAAAACAGGTTTTTTGACGTCACCACCCATTTAGCTTCTGCGCAGTGAAATTTGTTTCAGAAACACCCTTTGATCGACCCAGTGGGTTGGATGGATAAAACACGCCATGAAACATGTTTCAAAAAAGAAATGTTACGCCAAAATGCTGCAAAACATTTTTTGTGCGCCACATTTTCATGAAACATTGTTTTGTTTTGCATCAATGTTGCGTTGGTGTGTACGCGCCTTTAGATAAAACTTAACATCAACAGATGAGAATAGGGGTTCTCAGATGGAAGCTTTACAAATGACATCACTTTTGGCAGTCGTTTTAATTTGTTAAACACATTCGCTTTCAAACCACTTACAGCGTGATACGTAAGTTTTACTCGTAAAGCTACCGTCTGATTACCCCTAAAATGAATGCTCTCGCACTCCAGGCATCTCGCGTTCTTTTGTTACTTGCAGGAACAATTTATTTTATTCCCGAAATACTCTTTAGATAGGTTCGGAAAAAGCCAACGAAAGGCTCGTGGAAGAACACTTTTAACACGAGCTGTTTGTTTGTTT
This sequence comes from Megaphyllum sjaelandicum, assembly GCA_034698745.1. Taxonomy (NCBI): domain Eukaryota; kingdom Metazoa; phylum Arthropoda; class Diplopoda; order Julida; family Julidae; genus Megaphyllum; species Megaphyllum sjaelandicum. The sequence continues at coordinate 4,796 of JAQGBX010008000.1, forward strand.
GTAAACATCAACTGTTTCCAGTGTTTTGTTCGTTATGGTTGCACGTCGCTTGGCGCCCTCTATAATCACCGTCTTTCATTTCCCGTTTCCTGATGGAAGGCTAATAAGGCGATGAAGCGAGTTCAAAGAGCGCTTCCATTCCCGCCATTATCGTCATCGCTATTGATTTTGTTATTGGTGTTAATTAAAACAAAACGGCAAGAACAAATTTCCAGCTTCGGTCCTAATGCAATCTAGATGAAAATTAGGCCTCTGCGACAAAAGTGCCAAGGTGCGTCAGATAGAAAAGAAGTTTGCCATCGTTGCACGCGGTCTGCTGTATATAGATTTGTGTTTTTATTGATTACTCTTCAAGTCGAACCACTAAAACGGGCTTAATAAACTGCAGGGAGCTCGGGCAAAGTGGAGCAAATGCGAAAACCTGCGCCCCCCGCCATTCATCTTGGGGGCGCCACCTCTGCAGCAGCAGCAGCGCGCTCAATCAGCTGCTCCCTCCCTTTATGTCGTCTTTATCCCATTTTCCACACCCACCCTTGGCAACACTTTCTATCTGTTTTCCACGGTTGCCAAGGGTGACACTCGACGAGCTCATAAACATGTACAACATCTATAGGTAGGGGCCTATTGCTGCATTGAGCGCAAAGAGAGCGCCGCAGTGCGTGCGACAAGGCCGCTACGCTTTTTTTTTCTTTTTTCTGTGTGCTTCTTCTCTGATTACCCCCACCCATTCTTTGCTCACCACTAGATATCATCCCAATCTGTATTAGTTTCCCTTTCGGCCACCCACAACAACGAGGTGACACCAATACACGTCATTTCCTAGTCGCCTCCAACCGAGGAATAATCGAAAAGTTTGCCTTGCCTGTGCTGCCAGATCACGCAGTTTATAGGCTTATCGAATTCCCTTAATTTTGTTATACGGCCCGACGATTTGATGGCACTGAAGTAGTTTTTGGGAATAATTAAATTTGGAAGTATACGCATGATTGAGCCAATATCCGCCCACCAGCTATTCAGGTTTAGCGTATTAACTTTGTCTAATGTCGTTGGGTTAAAGTTAGGGTCTCTAGTTTGGACATCCTTAATGAGCAAATCCGAGGAAACTATGTTGAAATCACCCTGGTTTTTTAAACTTTGAAGTCAATTTATAAACTTTTGAGAATGGTTAAAAATGGCAACAATGTAATTAAGGACTTCCGAATTCATTTTTGCTTTTGATGGTCGAATGTTCCTCAATCGTCCGTTATATGAACCTTAGCATCGCTCTGATATTAAAATGCAAGTTTTTGTTGTTGAGAATAGAACATTGTTCAGTTAGAACAGTGAAAAGTATAGCAGATTGAAACGAGCGGGAACCAGACATTGTGATATTTGGGGTCGAAATCTTGGAAAAGTACATAAACTCAGAAATCACTTGGCATAGTACTGTACGTATAAACTGAAATTATTTGAAATAGACCATAAAATGACCGCAGCACTTTGCCTTTTACCATGGTTACTCCAATACCAGTTGATGGTATATCGAAATCACCTATAACATTTTTATAGGATATATCGGATGGAAATTCTCACAAGAAACAGTTTAACTTGTATACTAAGGAAAACCAGTAAACATCATGTAGAGTAACAGGAGTTTTCCAGACTTTTTTATGCAATATTACCGTAAAAATAAGGAAACAATTTCAATACTAATTCAACGTCTACACAATATCAACTTCGATTCTAGCTGTTTTAATACTAATTCAACGTCGATTCTGTGATGTTGACATTACGAATGTTATTTCAACTAAACAACTATACAATAAAGCTAGTTTTTAATAGATCGTTCAACCCAACACCACTTTATTAAAGCCCTAGTTGGTACAATTTAAAAGCTGAAAATGCCATTGGACGCATATGGTCGCGCAATTTTTGTAGTTTTAATACGGTGACCAACGAAGTGCAATAATACTGTACTATTCGAACATTCGGTCAGCGCTGAAATTCATGGAAGCAAGAACCTCTCTAAAATGTTATTACTCAAGTCTTGACCTCGTCTGATTTTAATGGAGATTGCTGCCAATTTTCAAGTTATACTTAACCAAATGTTAAAAAAATTGTTAACATGAAGAACTTGTTAAGTTTATATCTTTTTTCAGGATAAAGAATCTCTTATGGGAAGTTTACACATTAATGTCTGAAAGGTTGAAAGAAAACATGCTTCTGAAAAAGTGGAATGAATTTTCTCAGATGAATGTCAAATTCGTAAATGTGAAATTACACGTAAACTTGACAAAACACTGTTCAAATTTCAATGCGGAAAACTGATGGCTCTATACTAGTCTATAGCATAAACTACAATATACTATAGTTATTAATTCATACTTTATGTATCTTTAAAACTTGTGATTCACTTCGCACTTGAATTGTTAATAGACGCTGATAAAAAATGTACATGTAAGTCACGAAGCAGTTTCGATCGGTATATAAATTAAGCCTATTAATTGCAACTGCTTCAAAAAATAAAGTACAGTATTTATCGCATAACAATTTTGGTAGCCATACCAAAAAAATCAAAAACATTTGTTATTTTCAGTAACTAGAAAAAATAAAAACCAAGTATATATATATATACTAAATACCATAAATCGAAATAAAAATTATTCCAATATTACTTTCATCGAGGATTTTTCCTTGTTCGAGATCAATTGAATCATTCTCGAATGTTTATCCCATGCACTTTATTCATGGAATACGTATGAAAACTTTTTTTGCGACCCAGCTGATGAAACTGCTTTATAGTATACAATGTACATGTATACAGTATAGTCAAGCAAAGTCAAACCATAAAAGGTTTGAACAACTTTTACTCGGTTTATGAAACTGGAATACAAGTTTCCGAACCGTGGCGTTAACCGGTATTCCGAATCGGGAGTTTCCAGTTACGCTAACTTAGTTTTCAGGTTCAGAAACACTACTGATGCAACTGAAAATCAATCCTTACTCTTTCTACATTCCCCCTAACAATATTAACATCCTCTTTAATGATACCTGCCCACTATGCTATATATTACCCACACCAATCCTGGACACACCTCCTTTACTTTTGCACTCATTCACAACTCACCCAGCTACGCTTAACCAAACCAAAAAAGATGAAACCCAAAAATAATGATAACCTTCTGCAAGAACAATATATCTCAAAATTAGACGAACCTGAACTTTGGTACTTCTATAGAACTGCAAAAGCTTACCATAAACTATCATCCAACCCCCAATGATATTTTTTGTTTTTGTAATCTTAAAGAATAATAAAAGATGTGTTCAAATCGGTTAGCGAGGCTAGTCCCTCGACACTGTCATCGTCTCTCTAAGTTTTGGAAACCAAGTTTTGTTTGTTTCTTCCGTGTCCTTCTACCTTAACTTTATTTCATGTACAACTGCGACAAGTTCTGCTACACAGAATCACGGTATAATCTTTCTCCGATATCTACCCTGACAAGGATTAGATTTCTTTCACAGGCCTTAAAACAGCTTGGATTTGGATTTTCTGCAAGTCCATCTGGCAAGGATTATGGGATTTTCCATCAAGGAGGTCTCATCTTGGCGAGTTTCAAGATCTTCGCATTACGAAGACATTGCGAGAAAATGGGGGCAAACGGTTCTGTTTCTTCCGCAAAAATGGGCCTGAACGCACTCGTGTTATGACGGCAGAATGATAAAAGAAAATGAACCGTGCCATGCACTCGCAAAAATTAGGAAGTCGTGATTTCAGAAGCACGCTGGAGGAGGCGTTGCGTACGCCATCAAGAACCGGAATCGCGTAGGTGGCGACGCTAAATGGCGCTCCAGAAACACAGATTCGAAGCAGGATTGGCCATTGCGTTATCCGATTCCGATGGCGGCATGTCCCCGCACCGAAGGCTACTTTGTCTGAATTCGAAATCGTATATCGACCCACATCTCCCTTCAACTTTCGAACCCTCGGACACCATTTTTTTTTTCGGAGCAACTAACCCTTTTCCTTTAGCTTTCCATAAGATTATCCTATATGGCCGTGTTGTTTATTCGCTGTATAATCGCTTTGGCGGCCTCGTTGGCGGAGCCCCAAATCACGGTGGACAATTCCGGATGACCCAAATCGGACGCCTCGTTGATTGACCGCAGCGCTGGACAATGGCTAGCTCGGGCTGACCATCAGCTCGACTTCAACCCTGCACACCACGCGTTTGCAGCTTTCGATTTTCTGGAGATGGTTGCCTCTTCACCGGCAAGAAAGTAGGGCGATAAATCAATGCCGATGGTGGCTGTTAGCTTCACCGCAACGGCGTAATAATACATCTCCCTCGCAATTAAATCATCAGAATTAACCAAAGTTTGGAGTGAATGAACGGGAATGCTCGAAAACGCGTGCAATTAGCAATGCACGTTTTATGTCGCGCCCATGGCGTGGCTGCGAGGCAAGAGCGCAAGGGGTTAGCCCTTGCGAAAATGGCAGTGGTTAGCGCTGATGAGCGCTAAACGGGAGCTTTGGCGTCTATTGCGTGGGGGAGGCAACTCTGGCAAGGTGGCGCTAAACAGGTTGGGAAGCGAGTGAAATTGTGCAATTTGGAGGAAAAAAAATGCCGGATGCAGGCTGTAATGGGTTGTTTACCGAGAACTCATCACGCATGCGCTTGAGCAATGCTGCAAAGTGGCATTCCAAAACGCCCCTAGTCGAAGGAACAGTGTAATTAGTAAGCTCTACTGTACTTCCATTTGGAACTACTAATCAGTATAATAAGTATATACTGATGCTCGAATCCTATCTGCATATAACATATGTATAGACTCTAAATTTCTAAATTTTTAGAACCTATATATGGATTCGATCCTGCAAATTACCATTTATGGGGGATTTATGTTATCCATTGTGCTATCCAGACTTACTTTTTAGAAGTGTGACAAGTGTCTTAAAAATGATAGTTGTTAAAACAGTACCAACATCAGTAAGAGCTGTACTAACATCAGCAAGAGCTGCATACTAACATCGGTAAGATAATACCTATATCGGTTAATATCAGTATAATTTTGTACTGTTCTATACTAATCCTTCGACCATGGGCAGCATTGATTCGTTGCTCGGTTCATTTGAAGCATGGGCTTCCAGTGGTGAGCGTGGTCCTCCTGTTTACCAAACAACAGTGGCGAGCTGGTCCCCCTGTTTGCCAAACGATGGTGGTAAGCTGGTCCCTTTGTTTGCCAAACAATAGGCGCCTGTTTCTTATGTGAAAACTTACTGAAAAAAATACACGGGGCAATTTGATTTCGAACTTCAGGCAAGTTTACGCGTGTCCGAAAAGTCAAGAGCATATATAGACCATTTGACTAACCATGGCTTTAAACAGGGTACCCCCAGACCTGAAAAGTCAGGGAACTTGAAAATGACCTGGAAAAGTTATGGAAGAATGGTTTATTTTGAAAAAAAAATCAGGGAGATTCAACGCGGTTATTGCGATACAAAATTAATGCTTTCCGAGTACAAATTTTCAAAATTTTCCACGTTTTCCGTGTACAAAATTGCAAAATTTCCCACTTTTTCCGAGCACGAATTTTTAAACATTTTACGAATACAACATTTTCCCAATTTAAAAAATGTTCATGCAATTTTATTTAATTTGAACAAAAAAAAAAAATTGTGTTAATTTTCAAAATTGTCGTTAGTAAATTTAAAAAATATTTTCCAGTGTCAATTTTGGAAAATATATAAATTTTTCGCGTTGTCATTGGTCAAGGGAATTCTTTTAAAACCTGGAACAGTCAGGAAAGTTGAAAATGAAATTCCGGGGAAACCGTGGATGTTAAAGAGGAAAATTCTAAACTGAAAGTAAATTAGACTACATCTACTGTATGTTTTAAAATTCACAAATTATAGAACATTCGATTACTCATAGTTCGCATTCTAAAACACAGAACTCTTTGAACATTCCTTATAACCCCAAAGTTATAAGAAGTCATAAAAACTTGTAAATGCAATTTATTCTAATGCTTACCGATGTCGATGTTGTTCAGCATCAAGAGGGAGATTATGGAGATTTAGTCGGTGAGCAAAAATGTTAATTAAAATTGCCGAAAAAATTAATAAGATTAACGCAATTT
>JAQGBX010008001.1:0-10912 GCA_034698745.1 Megaphyllum sjaelandicum
TGTTGAGCAGGTTTGAAAAAATCATGAATCTTCTTCCATTTCACCATCTTTATTTTTTTTTTGTCAAATTCAAAACCCTTATTTTTATAGTTGAAATAGCTGGATTACTGCTTCGAACAGGCCTCAAACGAGGTACCCTAATGTATTTAATTAATTTTCCCAAAGTTAAGGTCTGCGCCAGCCAAAAAAACACACGGTGTGGTCAGCAGGAGCCTCTTTCATAAAACGGAGGTTTTATAGGATGGAGGATTGTAAAATCGGGTTTTTACTGTATTACATTTTTGTAGTCGTAAAGTCACGTCGATTTTGCATTCGTCATGACACTTGACCATACTCAAAGCTTCCTTAAGTTCCTTACCATTTGTGGCGACCACGGACAGAATGTATGGTCGGCTCCGAGCTCCGACCTTTTTGTCCTTCTCGTCCCAACCTTTGACCGGAAACTCCAGTGTTTCTCAAATAATCCAGACGATCATGTTATTCAGATCGGTAAAAAATCCACTGAAAACATAACATAAGAAGCAAAAAGCATTTAAAACGAGGAAAACTTGATCATTTTTTCTTTAAAAACAAAAGAAATCACTTAGACATGATGATTCTGTACTTTTTTGGTTTTTTGGTTTTTTACAACATGTACAATGTTCATTTTAATTTAATTCAGACGTTCTTTGTATAGTGACCACCGGTGCACAGTGATCAACATTGCATTTTTTTTGTTGGTCACTTAACAGGTTTTACTGTAGTTGTGAAATTTTTTGCTTGGACTTCTTCAATTAGGCAAAATAAGCCATTTCATTATTAATATTTATAATTTACTTACAGCAATAGCGCTCTGGTGGTTCCACACTCAATTGGTCACGAATTCCATTTGTCCTTATTGAATTCCACACATTCTAATAGTTGCAATCATACTTTTAAGCTGTTAAAAGTTCTTCTCTAATTTCCGTGAACATTAAAAACCATTAGCAGCATATCAAACATTGCATACAGATAGCTTTCACAAGCAGGCGACAAGTGCTGGCTCCACCTACATGTGGCTTGGTATACATTGTGGGCGTGTTGTGCGTTAATTTTCATAACACGAAATGACAATGACATCCAGGCAGACCCAGTACCCCCTTACCTATACGTAATTATGTTATGCCACTAAGTTGTTTACATGTTCAAGAACATTAGCTGATGAGCCTAAGCTTCGATTGCAACTAACAAATGTCATGGTGAAGCACTAGAATTAAAAAAAAATTACCAAATGAATAACAGATATAAAATTTTAAATTTTACATCAAACAACAAAATCATTAACGCATATTTAATGCATTTGCAAAAAAATTGTAGCCATATTTTCTATCGAGCATAATTGAACTCAGAAATTTTCAATGAAGAATTGATGCCGAGCACTTTTTTAACGAACTAACGGACTTGGCCATTTTAGAGTCTTGCCGATTTTTCCTCGTCAAACTCAAGATTAAATTTCATTAAGACATTTTCAACTTTCCAAAAATGCTTTCATTTAATCTCAAGCTATTATGAGAGTAAAAATCCAACATTCATTTCACAACTAAAAACTATCAACATAACCATATATAGATATTGGTCGAAGCTGCATCGTAAAAACGTTGCCAATGACACAAACTTTCTCGAAATGTGGAAAATTTGTTTCTCGAGACTAAATGTTTATTTGACGCGAATTCAACCTGAAAAGAGTTGGTAATCTTCGATTTTTTTCCCCTCACGCCATTTCACACTACATAAGACGGTTAATGGATGTAACGGAAAAAATTCAAGTCCTTGCCTAGTGCAGACCAATGCAACATTGCTGGGAATGTTTCAGTTTCAGTTTTCAGTTCTTTACCCTGCAGTCAGTACATAGTACCATGCAGCAGGGGGAATCATTATACAATTTGATTGTCCCCAAATTCCCAATTTAAGTAATTTTCCCCTAAATGTGCCGAATGTGTGTTCCGGAACAGGTTCTTACATCCAACTACTTGAAGCAAGAATTAAAAATACAGGAAATATAACTAAATTGTGATTTTTAAGTCAATCATGACCAGAGCCTCAAACGTTTCCTCTTGCTTCCAGAGTTTGCCAGAAGTGAGATTGGTCCGCTGGCTCACGTGGACTGCGCTGATCCCCTAATTTACTAAATCTATTCTGATTTACAGAAACACCTGGGCCAACAGTGTGCACCTGGGTTAGCTGGAAGCACGGTGGAACCACTTGCCTCCTAACTAGGATCATCTTGAGCTATGCTGTGTTTGATGGTGACCACACTAGGGTCAACCGGGGGCAAACCATTTTTAACCAGTTGCAATCCAATTGGTCCCTAGGAGACATCAACATCTTGTTGTGGCAGACTCCGCTGCAGATGTGTCTCTAACTCCACAAAAAAGACAAAGCTGTCAGTCCATTTATTGAACTGACCGCCATAATTTTGTCGCCGAGGAACACCATAATCAGGTAAGAATGCCGAAAAATAAAGCACGACACGCGAGCACGACTTAAAGTGACTTAACGTAACGTGAAAACAAAAGCACGCTATATAGAGGATTTAAAAAAGTGAGATACATGAAACTCATTAGAATGTGACCGGTGGCCGACTGTCTGGAGATGAGTCCGCCGGCCCAATCCTTGGCCTCTGTCATGAATCCGATCTCGATGTTGAGCTTGTCGCTGTCCAGCGCTCCCCTCTGCTGGGCCAGTTGTTTCTGCTTGAAGTCCGCCTGAGTGAATGCGTCCCCAGAAACGTCTTTGCGGCAGCAGAAGAAGGCTAGCACCCGCCACATGATCACGATCAACAGACTGGGCTAGAAGGTCACTATATGGGAAAATCCAATAAGGCAGATTAGAAAATTTGGTAGAGAATTATCGTTTCATTGCCAATGAGAGAAAACGAATGCTTAAATGTGCTATTTATCTTAATCTGCAAAATATTACAAAAATGTATACGTCAATTTTGTAATAATCTGCAAATTTGTACCCAAAACATTCAGAAACTTTGCAAATCCTTTTAATATTTTAAAATATTAACAATTAACAATTTTCAAAATTTACTATTGATAATTTGTCCCCGGAAAGAGCTGAAATTTTTTCAAAACAATGGGCTCGCATTCATTAGTACTTATAATTTAAAAAAATAAATTTTTTGACCACTAGCGCCAACCAGCGGGCAAACAATTGGTAATTTAAATGCATTATTAACTGTTTGCAGCTGGTTGGCCATAGTGGTCAAAAATTATTTTTTTTAAATTATAAGTACCAACGAATGCGAGCCCTATAACCTCGGAAAATGTCATAATTAAATTTTACTTATTTTTCCTAGAAAACGATGCTCAATTTTGCATATTTTTGTGTGAAAACGGTTGACAACTAGGCCAATCAATAGGCCTACTATAAGAAAGGATTTTAAATTGTACAGATTTATCTTTGGAAAATGTTAAATGTTTTTTTAATTTTATACTCTAAAATGGTTGCAAATTTTGCAAACTTCTACTTTAAAAGAGAAAATTATAAACACTAAAACGTCCTGATCGGCCGAGCCCCTTGACCTACCCCGGGCCCGGGAACAATGCCCCCTCTGCAACCCCCTCTCCCTTATATAGGCCTTGGGCTAATTGCGCTTGATAGTTTGAATTCGGAAATTAAAACTTTTTGAATTGCGTCACCTTTAATACTAAAAGCTAAGCATAACATTTAATAAACAGGAAGTATGGATGAGTCTAGCAAAAGGAGGGTGGCTGCTATGATAATACAGTAAAACCTGTTAAGAGTGACTACCACAAAAATGCTACGTTGGTCTCTGTACACAAGTGGTCACTCTACAAAGAATGCCTGAATGAAATTTAAATTATAAACATGTACACTGCATTTATACATGTAGACTGTAAATTCCTGTAATACACGTACATTAAAAAAACCGCAAAACCAAAAGGTACAGCTCCTCATGTCCAAGGGTCAAGGCAAAATGTAGCGCGACTCATCTGTTATCTGGTCACTTTTAAAGGTACAAATTGGCAATATAAAAATTGCAAAAAAACCAACACACACCGGTCACTGTACACAATAGACAGGTTGTCGCTGGTCACTATACAGAGAATTTTTATGAAGGAAATGTACACTAGAAAAATACACCAAAAATGGTTAACATAAACAAGTGGCCACCATTCAAAGGTGGTCACTTTTCCAGGTTTTAGTGTAGTCCATTATTGCAATGCTCAAGGACTGCCACTTAATTTCGTTTCATTTTACAAGTGTTTATACATTTATATGTTTCAGAACAATAAATTTTTGTTTTACATATAAGCTTATTATTTTAGTGGTTATTTTATCGAAAAAAATCGTGACATCATTATTTTTAAGGGACGGTGCAGGGGTAGGCCTACTGAAAAGTTCTTACTGTACCAATTGTGACATAGGGGGTAGGGGAATCTGAAAAATTTAAGAAATCGCGTGACATCATTTCTGGATGAATTAGAAAACAAAAGCAAGCTATATAAACTATTAAAAAAAGTGCGATATGAAACTCACCAGAATGTGTCCGGTGGCCGACTGTCCGGAGATGAGTTCACCGGCTCAATCCTTGGCCTCGGTCATGAATCCGATTTCGATGTTGAGGTTGTCGCTGTCCGGCGCCCCCCTCTGTTGGGCCGTGGCTTCTGATTTAAGTCCACGAGTCCCCTGAACTGTCTTTGCGGCAGCAGAAGAAGGCCAGCACCCGCCCTCACCAGAATGCGTCCGGTGGCCGACTGCCCGGAGATGAGTCCACCGGCTCAATCCTTGGCCTCTGTCATGAATCCGATTTCGATCTTGAGGTTGTCGCTGTCCGGCGCCCCCCTCTGTTGGGCCGTGGCTTCTGATTGAAGTCCACGAGTTTCCGGAACTGTCTTTGCGGCAGCAGAAGAAGGCCAGCACCCGCCCTCACCAGAATGCGTCCAGTGGCTGACTGTCCGGAGATGAGTCCACCGGCTCAATCCTTGGCCTCGGTCATGAATCCGATTTCGATGTTGAGGTTGTCGCTGTACGGCGCCCCCCTCTGTTGGGCCGTTGCTTCTGATTAAAGTCCACGCGTCCCCGGAACCGTCTTTGCGGCAGCAGAAGAAGGCCAGCACCCGCCCTTACCAGAATGCGTCCGGTGGCCGACTGTCCGGAGATGAGTCCACCGGTATTGAGTCCGCCGGTATTGATTTTCTCCAGATAACAGACCTTAACAGAACAATACAAAAATAAAAATGGAATATTACACACATATGGAAATGTAGGGTCTCTCATAATCGTTGGCAATTGAACACATTTTGCAAATTGTCATACATGAATGAACACTAATTTGAACAACACTACCTTTTCCACCTGACTGCTAACAGAGCTTAGCTATATTTTTCAATAATGGCATACTCTCACTTCTATCCATTTCAAATTCGTTTGCTGAATTGGTCCCATCTACTAAAAAAAGAAAAAGATTAGTGATTAGCAAAAAATTTACTGTCATTATTTAGTCAGCTCAGACAATGACAAGACAGAATAATTGACAGTATCAATGAAATTAACAGCATCGAGGCAGATATGCACAAGAAATGATCTCGTACTCGCCAAAAAATATCATTGGGAAACCACGAAAACCAGCTAGGTCGGACAGCCGCCCCAAAAGTTTAAAAGTCAGATTTTTCCAATTGCAAGGCTGCCATGCTCAGTTGATCAGTTATATCTAGCTAAACTGCCAAACCGTTAAAGTACACTAGCTAATACTTACATTCATCATCATATTCTTTCTTCTGACAAAATGTCTCCTACAACATCATTCCAGCCTGAATGATATGGATGAACAAAGTTGTACACTTGCCAGGGTCACATTATCTGTCCCTAAAAACATACATACATTGAATTAATTATAAGACTTACTTTTCATTACAATTATTTGAAAATGCATTACACGTGCTAATTGGTACCTTATCCAAAATTCAGCTCCATTCCAGTTGTGTTTTTAATGACACGTTCATTGGTTAATTGCTTCTCATTATCACCATAAAATTTTAACCAAAAAAACTAGTTAGCTGTACAATGCATAGAACTAGAACAGTAATGATCACGCCTAACGAGATAATGTACTAAGGGGTTTTTTTTGCCATATGTGAATGTAGGGATTTTTCGTGTTTTGAAATAAAACTTGATCATGTAAGTTTGTCAGTACTGTGGTTAAAATTATCTAGTGAAGTTATTGTTATTGCCCCAGTGCCAGCCCCACAAAAAGGCGAGTTAAAATGCCTGCCCTTATGTGAGGCAGCTTCAGTCGCCCATGTCGAACACCTTTAGGCATGGTAACTTGGTTAGTTAGGGTTGAGGAATTGGAACATATGAGTAGTTCATGTGCTTGCATAACATTTTCAGGTATCCCAGCCACTTTTACACTTGACTATATAGGATTTATAGGACATTTTGCCCCAAAAAATAGGACAAATATAAGACAAAATAGGACAATTTTTAGGAAATATAGGACACCTTCACGATGTGCATTCACCATTAATGCGAAAAAAAAAATTCCCTCACCAGTGACAACGTGAAAAATTGACTTAGTTGGCAAATTTGATACAGATAAATAGTTTTTAAAATTTACTGAAGACAATTTTAAATATTAACATTAAATTTTTTTTTAATTAAAAAAATTGCATGACTTTTTTAAAAAGTGACAATTATGAGTTTGGTAAATGTTGAAAATTTGTGCTCGGAAAAAGTGGGAAATTTTGCAAATTTGTACTAGGAAAACACTTATAATTTTGCAAATTTGCACTAGGAAAGCAAGGAAAATTTTGCAAATTTGCACTAGGAAAGCAAGGAAAATTTAGCAATTTGCACTAGGAAAGCAAGGAAAATTTTGCAAATTTGCACTAGGAAAGCAAGGAAAATTTTGCAAATTTCCTCTACGAAAACAAGAAAATTTTTGCAAATTTCCACTACGTAAACACGGAAAATTTTGCAAATTTCCACTTCGAAAACACGGAAAATTTTGCAAATTTCTACTACGAAAACACGGAAAATTTTGCAAATTATTACTCAGGAAACGTGGAAAATTTAGCAAATTAATGCTAATAAAACATGGAATTTGTAAATGATAAACGAGAAAAATTTTGCAAATCTGTACTCCGAAATGGATCGCCCCTTACCAATTGATTTTTGACTTCAAGCCCTTTAATAAAAAAATATGACAAAAATATTGAATTTATAGGACATTTTATCAAAACATAGGGCAATATAGGACATCATCGAAAATATAGGTATATTGTCCTATATTTTATATAGGACGGCTGGAATCCCTGCATTTTTAACAAGTTTAAATAATTTCAGTGATAATATTTGTGTATATTTAGATGTGTTATTCGTCCGAGAGGCTTAAGGTTTCTTTATTGAATGTTTTAACTATTCTGTAAAAGTACCATAAGTTTGCTTTCACGTTTTATTTTGACACTGGCAAATATTATTTAGGATTTCTTTGTATTTAGAGTTAAGTTTTTTATTATAAAGTATGTATGAAGTGCTTTTAAAGCCACTCGAAATTAGCATTTGGATAGTGAGGTAATTGCGATGTTAACAGCAAAGAGCAGGCATTTAAATATTTTATCAAGAAATGTATTAGCAATTTCCCTAGTCACAGCTGGGATGCAGAAACATATGACATGCCATTACAGGAGAAATTTCATAGAATGCAAAAAGTAGAACCTCTGTAAGTGGACCACTCATGGGCAGAAACAAAAAAGTTAACATAAGGAGGTGGTCAACATATGGAGAACGTAAGCTTTTATTGAAGAATTGCTTACAAAATCGTACATAGACTTATCAAAAACAGTTAAATCAAAATGTGTTAATTTTTACATGGTTTAGTTATCTTTTCTGAAAAAGTGTCAATCTTAGTCTGTTTCTTATACCTAAAATAAAAATGTAAGTGGCAAAAGCATTTACAATGCTTGCATGGGCATTATCTAAAGCAAATGACTTCAGCTGCATTACTAAGTAGTTGATGCCCTCAATGTCATGTTTTCAGATGTTACTAACTGTAGTCTTGCTAACAATAAAATTTTCTGCCTCCTTTCTCTGGCTACTGCTTTATAGTAAATGTAAAAGATCAACCTTTTCGTTTAAGGTCAACTAAGTGTTTTTTCTTTGGGCATGATGTCAATCAAATGAAAATTTTCGGTTATTGTAGGATGCACCAACAATTCAAATCAAAACTTTGGTTTAAAAACAGTTTCTGCACACAAAAAAGTACTTACATGTTAACTGTAGGACAAGCACTAGTCACACAGAAAGATAAAGCAAGCGATTAATTATACCTAGGTCAGCAAAAGGGTCAACGGGCCAGGTTAAAGTGGGTAAATTAATATTCAGTGCCGCAGCCAAAGTGGTCAACATGTAACTTACAGAGGTGGTCAACATTTAAATGTCCATCTCCCATACATCAAGGAGGGGACCAACGAGTGTATGAAAATTTGGTCAACATAAGGAGGTGGTCAACATATAAATGTGGTCAACTTAGGAGGTTCTACTGTAGTTGAAAGCATGCAGTTTTTCAACAGTTGAAACCATGCAGCTTTTCAAACAGTTCCACCATGCAGCTTTTCAAACTTTCAAACCATGCAGCTATTCAAGCATTTGAATCCATGCAGCTTTCAAAAGATTTAAAACCATGCAGCTCTTCACAGTTGACAACCATGCAGCTTTTCAAACTAGTTAAAAGCATGCAGCTTTTCAATTACAGTAGAACTTCCGAAGTTGACCACATCCATATGTTAACCACCACCTTATGTTGACCAAATTCTCATTCACTGGTTGGTCACCACATTAATGTATGGAAGATCGACATCCAATATGTTGACAACCTCTAGGTTATATGTTGACCACATTAGCTCTGACACTCAATATTAATTTACCCTCTATAACCTGACCAGTTGACCTTTTTGCTGACTCATGTATAATTAATCGCTTGCTGTGGCCTTCTGTGCAACTAGTGTACAGTTAACATGCAAATACCTATTTGTGTGCAGAAACTACTTTTAAACCAAAGTTTTGGTTTCCCGGGTTGGTTTTTTCACCTCATCTTCACCTCCCTGGTCAGTTTTCACCTTCCCTCCACCTCCGGGGTCGGTTTTCACTTCCCCTCCACCTCCCCTCGACCTTTCGTGTTGGTTATCGCCTCCCCTTTCCCTCCCGGGACGGCTTTCGCCTCCCCTTTACCTCCCGGGTCGGCTTTCGCCTCCCCTTTACCTCCCGGGTCGGCTTTCGCCTCCCCTTTACCTCCTGGGACGGCTTTCGCCTCCCCTTTACCTCCCGGGTCGGCTTTCGCCTCCCCTTTACCTCCCGGGACGGCTTTCGCCTCCCCTTGACCTCCCAGGTGGAAAAATATTGAAAATTTCAAAATTATCTTGAAAAAATTGTGAAAGGCAGCTAATTCCTCCATGTCTTTGGAGTTCAAACATATGCGGCTGCAGCCTGCAGGCTTTGCACTTAATGCCCTAGATTTCTGAACATTTTGTAATATTTCAGCAAGTGCGAAATTTTTGATCCATAAACGTGTCCCTTCCTGGGTCATGAACAAGGGCGGTAAATGGGATAGGGCCCAAAGTGGTGAATTGTTTCTGTCGGCAATATCAATCAAATTATTGCTATTGTTTTTATTTTAAATTTCTGATGTTGAATTTCTGGAGATTCCAATGTCGGCACCTTTACAGTAGGCCTACTGGTTTTCGGCATACAAAAAATGAGGCATTGTCCTGATTTGTCCAAAAAGACAAGAAAAGAACACTGTATACTGACTAGAATGGTCACAATTTCCTAACCATTAGTCCAGTGTCTTGCATGGTGCAAGGGCCAGATTTCAAGCATTAGATTTCAGCAGTGCATATTCTGTGGCAGGGTTAATTTCCTTTTTGACTTCATAATTTCACGCATTCTTATGCAACATTCTCCACGTTTTCCTGAAGGACAAATCAATATTTTTGACAGTTTCTAAAAAAAATTGGAGAAAACTTAGCAAATTTACCACGTTGCCAAATTCCCAATATTTCTATCACTTTTAGAGGATATTTTAACTGTTTCTGAAAAGCACAAATTTTTAAAATGTTTAACGATTTTTCGAGTAAAAATTTTAAAATTCTTCTCGTTTTCCTAAGGAAAAATTTGAAAAATTCTTCGCATTTTCCTAAAGACAAATTCGCAATATTTTAACAGTCTGAGCACAAATTGGTAAACAGTTTCTAAGAATAATTTATGAAAATTTTCAGGTTTTTCCAAATTAAATTTGCAAAATGTTTTTTCGAGGAAAAATTAGCAAATTTGCAAATTAGCAAAATTTTGTACCTACGTTATTTAGAAGAATAATAGTACGATTATAAATAAATTTACACTAGATAGAATGGAACCATTTTTATTTTAAATACGAAAAAATTTGCACTCTGTCAATCATTAAAATTTTCGTGAATTCGAAAATATCAAGGGCACCCAGTGCTTTAGACAAATGCAAAAGTTATTTTTGTCACCAAGGCGGCTTGTCAAAGAGGTTAGAGGATTATGAAAGCTACGTACTTCCTCCATTTCTTTGACATGGCTGCACGAAATGCCCTATATTTTTGTAAATTTTGTAATAATTCAGCTGGTGTCCATGGAAGGGGGCGGAATTTTTCACCTTCCCCTACCTCCCGAGGTGGTACACTATTCCCCCGAACCTGTTAAGGAATGTTTATCAGCAATGAAGTGGAAATTAAGGCGCTTATAAGATAAATTTGTTTTTCAAAAAATTTTGTTCCATCGCTGTTTGTAAATAACATGTTAGTGTACATGCATAATACATTCATAATTGAAGCGGTACAACGAAAGTTCACCAAAAGGCTGAAGGGCATGCAGAATCTCTCCTACCAGCAGCGGATGGTCA
>JAQGBX010008002.1:0-10909 GCA_034698745.1 Megaphyllum sjaelandicum
ATTTTGCAAATTTGGACTCCGAGAAGGTGAACAGTTTTGCAAATTTGGACTCAAAAAAGGTGGAAAATTTTGCAAATCTGGACTAAGAAAAGGTGGAAAATTTGGACTAAGAAAAGGTTGTAAATTTTGCAAATTTGGACTAAGACAAAATCTGCATATTTACTTCCATGTGACGAATCAGCGGAACCAGAAAAATTAAAGAAACTGACCGAATAAACAAGGGTATCAAAAGCTCGAAAATTCAAAATTCTCCAACATTCGGATCGTCTAGCTAAGTACGAGTTTGTCAACCAAGTTTAAAACGGTATTGATTAAATGATGATTCTAGTAACATTTTCCTTTTCCGAAAGACTGTCAGCAAACAATGAATCATTTTTCAACGTACAGTTGAAATTACATTTCGCCACAATTCTGAAATCTAAAAAAAAATATCTCGTATAGTACTAAAATATAAAATTGCATTTTCAGGACCTCAATTTCCTATTTTTATTTCTAACGAGCAAACTCCCTCCGATGCATTTTTTCGTGTGTGCGAAAAAAGTCAAAGTTTAATAACCATTCAGCGTGCGTTGTCTTTCAAAAAGCTAAAATTGCTAGGAGCAAGATTTCTTGAAGAAGCCATGGTTGGGTATTATTAAACACACCTCGGGCTTTCTCCATCAGCTACAGGCTGAGCATTTGTCTTCTCCAGAGTCAGCCATGCGCGACTCGTTTTTCATTCCTATCACGAAAACGTTAGGAAAAAAAAGTATTAAAATGTCTGCCAGCGATCTTCACTTTTGAACTTAAATTATCGAGGGGATGGCATTTGCCACGGTTTACTTGAAATAGCGGAAAAGATTGCCGAATTGGAAATATAGATGTGGAAATGCGCGGAGTCAGTTGCGAATGAAATGATGGAATCCGTCTCAGTTTTATCATTAAATTTCGCCAGAAACCTTCTCCCATAAATCAAATGAAAATTATGCGCCCAAGCAGATGTTTTAGTGCCGGGAGAGAGAAGATGCGGCCCATATTTCTGAGGTGCAATTATGCAAATTTCGCCATAATTGGCTATATTTTATTTATGACGTATGCTTTTTGGAAATAATTAGATGCATATTGGATTCGTGCGTATGAATGAACGAGGGCTAGCAATACGAAACTTCACCTAAAAACAAAAAAAATCAGGCTAATAGTTTTCTAAATGTGCATGATATAATTCAATTTTGGAAAACGTTTTTTTTTTTGCAAAACAAATGCGCATATATTAGCATCAAAAGTTCATAGACGTTCGTGGAGGGCATTTCGCAGAAAACAATCATTTTTTATTGCTTGTTTTTCTGGTGGAAGGGCAATGTGGTTTAAATAGGGGTTTACTTAAAGAGAGAAGCTTCGCAGATCCCACTTTGGCAGTCGCGATGTCACGTGTACAATTAACTTGCGTTTTGATGTTGAATATTTGATTGCACCAACTGCCAAAGAGCAATCCGCAAAGCTTCTGCCAGAGATCTGGTAACATTTCGTAAATGGATAATTCGAAAATGTTTAAAATGTATTTTCTTATATTAAGCCCCATTCGATCACATTGGCTACGTGGTCCACATTTGCATAACATCGATCCGTAAAATAAGGTAGCACAATTCACTTTAATACGAAATTAGTTGATAACTTCGTTATTTCAGTTCAGTGCAATAAAACTGCATTACGACTAGGATATGGCCTCATATAGGCCTAATAGAGGTACTCAGAGAGAAACTTTACGAATCGCATTGAGGTAGTAGTAACATCACTTGATAAAAAGGAACGCATTAACTGGTTTAAAAAAATCTTGTGTACTTTTTAAACAAATTAGCGTGTCGATTTTGCTCACGTGACCGCACGGATCTCAAAAGAACCATAACAAAGCTTTTGTCCAAGTACCCCATATTATTCAACTATTAACCAAATTGTGCTGTGTACATGTACGATATGCAAGTAATGCAACATATATCGCGTTAATTCAAGTCATCTTAAAATGCACAATGAACACACTTTATATTCCACAAATGCAACAGTAATTCAATATTACGGTACATGCATCGTGAATTTAATTCCAAATTCGAGCATTCGCAGTTACGTTGGTTTAACAATTCAAAAACCAGCCACCGCAACTGCCGAAATTCATGAAGCGAGGCTTCGGCATTCAAACCCCCAATTTCCCCCCAAAAAATAAATCATTAAATATCAACTTCGTTGATAAAAGACGCATGCATAGACGCGTGTCGTCATGCGCTATAAAACCAGAAGGTTAAAAAAATGATAAAAGCGCAAAACTGCTATAATGGACTTTTAGTTTCGACCAATGGCTAGCCAGTGAAGCCATAACACCGTTTGATGGCTTTCGGAGCCGGCCCGCACCATATCCACTATAAAGAAGAAAAGAAAACACCATTAGATAACCCAAGTTTCGCCAGGCAGAAAGCAGGGCTTTCCTCTCTGGGTGCCAGAAATGTAAAAGGGAAAACCCAATAAAGGGGAGGAAATGATCTTTATTTCTGAGCTGTAGTGAAAGCTTAGTTGAACATATCGCCTTCTAAATCCCCATGACTTGCTGATGGGCCATTGCTTTAACTCGATTGTTTGGAAATGGGATCATTCCAGAAGCTTACTTAGCATACCATCCCTGCAACGGGATTTATAGCGACGTTGCCGGCATTACAGCTCCTCGATAATGGCCGTTAAGAAAACAATCGGGATGGCTGACACGTCAGTCAAGAACTACCTAACGCCTTCGGAGAATCCCTCTTAAAGGAGAGGAAATGGATGACAGACGTTTTTCTTCCCTTAGTTAAGAAGGAGAAAAAGGGACAGTTTTGAAGGCAGATAAAGACAATGTCAGTGTTTGGACAATGTGACCTGCAACGACGGTCAACAAGCTACAACTTGCCACGCAGGAAGGAGTGTATGCCATACAAGTTTTTGCAGCTTCAAACTGTGCCAACATACCAACTTAACATATTTCGCTTAGGAACATCGTAATTGGATGAAGTGATTGTTAAAGGATTCGGAAGCAAGAGAAAGTTCCTGAGACAAAATGAGGCCTATAATTAGCAAAATCTGTCGAAGATATTCCTTCCTGGATAATTCGAAGAAGTGAAATGAGGCATTATAATGACTTAAGGAGCAAGAACAGAAGAGCAATTTTTATGACAGTTTCAACATTAAGTCGGTGGCGTTAGGTTCGAATTAGCAGTCAGGAAAATTTCTCCATCAATGAATACTAATTAAAGAATGCCGATACCCGAGAGAACATTCATCTTATAACGAACCAAATTGTAAGGTTGATTATAAAATCGAACTTTAGTGATAGCTATCCACGAATTACAAGTGTATGAAAGAATCAACTCCAAGGACGTACCAAATTCGTACCAAAATCAATATAATGTACGTCTAAAACCGAGTAACCACACAGAATGGATTTGGTTAAGTCAGACTTCAGGAATATCTTAAGATTGAGGTCAACATCGTCTGAAAATAATTGTCAGAAAATTTTTATTGCAAAATTATGACTTCCCGGGCAAAGCCGGGGTTTCCAGCTAGTGAGCTTATAAAATAATATTATTCAATCAACATGAAACCCATTGGAGTTGTTATAATACATGTAAAATCGTGTGAAATCAAGAGCAAATTTCCCTTATCTGTGTTTCTCTAATCGACATTTTCAAGTCATAGAAAGGATTGAGATCCAATTATGAATTTAACTTTAATGGGCCTTAAACGAGCATTTTCCTCGAATATGATATCATCCGGGAATTTCCCAGAAACCCAAGTTAAAAACATTGATAACATTCGCAATTCGAATGCCATCTGTGTTTATTTTAATAGTCATCCATGCACAGTTTGTGCTAGTGGGAATAAATACATATGACGTCGAATGAAGCTTAATTACCTACAGTATATCAAGCTTCAATTACTGCAACAGTACACATATCCGAGTGGAAGCAGAACGTATTAAATATAAACTGTGGCATTTCGCTGTATTTGGGCTACGCAACAATGAAACCACTGATTTGTTCCAACGTCTGGGTAATATTATCCATTTCGCTTATGTTGCTTACTTTTACCCAAGGTTAGTATAGAAATTTAATTTTCTTCCAAGAAATGGCAAATTTACCAACACTGTTGTATTTCAAATTAACAATGGGTTGTAGTTAACTCGAAGTATAATGTGGATGCATGTTACTAAAAATATGTAATATTCGGCATGCATTTGGATTCACCCGCCTTGTGGTTATAGTGTAATTATTATTGCGGATTGACTCCAGACTCGATCATCATTCGTTATTTTGATTTAGCAGCCTGTTAGTAATTTTGCCGTTCCGTACAATGCTTTCTAATGTATCGGGAAATAAAATGTATACTTTTATCATTGACAATTATGAATATATGATCATCACATAGGTTACCCAATATGTACGTATATATATGAAGAATGTAATAAACCATACTGTCATGAGGTTATTAAAAATGGATGTCCGCATTGTAAATGTTATGGTCATGGACCCGTGAAAATTCCCACTACCACTGCAGGATCAACTGTAACACCTTAGCCTGTTCCAGTTCATTGATGTTACTTTCACCATCTTTGCGATGAGTTTTATTTTCAACAATTGGTTAACATCTGAAGTCTAATAAATTATACAGTATTCTAATACACTTATACACCTTACACCAATACACCTGCATTAACGCGATGTTTTTTTAGTTGATTAGACTTGTCACTCCTGCAATTAAAGCCTCATGAGGATTACATGTGTCGACTGTGTTCGCTGTACCTACAAGTTCTAAAAGAATGCATCTCTGCAGAATTATTTTAACTTACATATTGGTTGCTTTCTGTTGGTTTCGCTAATTCTCTTTAATAAAGATATTCTATCTTGAAAAAGTCTTATTGTATAATGTGTTATGTGATAACCGTGCAATTAGTGCGAATAGGTTTAGTTTTCTTATATAACCTAATGTTCTAAACATGACTGGACTCAATTCTTGCCAGTTGGGTAATTTTCTAATTTCCAGACTGAATTTCTGGGTACAAGTAACTGCTAAGCTCATTGTAATCTCGTTATTTTAAGAATCGAATTCTTGCAGCATCCATGAAAATCTCATCTTTTTGCGATTAAATACTGAATATGTGCAAGTAATTGTGCTATTTTTGTACAATTCTGAACTGTAATTTGGATGAAGATGACGTTTCAAATGCTGTAATACTAACTCCACGAACATACTCTGATGTAGTGTTTGGAACACTATAACTGGTATAAGAAAGACATGGAATAACAAAAAATTCAGAAAACGCCAAATGACCATTATTGCAAATGTTGATTTCTGTTTTTATTTAATCGTACACAAATGGCAGGAATAGTTCGTGCTCGTCAGAAGCAGTCAGAATTATTCACTTTTCAAAATTCTTAAAATTTATTACAGTGTATTCAGATCGAAAACTGCGAATTGAACTTGCAAGCGCATTAAATGGGCATTACTAATAAGGGCAACTTCGCGTTAGTCTATTCATGGTATGGTATCATCCGAGAGATTTCTCGGAAACTAAAATTGACAACATGCATGTGTGTACAGATAATATATTCGTAATTTGGATACCATCTGTATTTATTTTCGATGTCATCTACATGTGCATTGAATCTATTCGATGTAGTTCGTTTTAATAATGTTAAATACGTATGGCAACGAATGCAGCTTACCTAACCAGGACATACTTTAAAAACTTCAATTAGTGCAGCAGTTCATACAGTATACACGTATATGAGAGTTGACGCTGATCATATTGACCACTAGCTGGAAAACCCGACTTTTCCCAGGGATTCATAAATTTGCAATAAAAATGTACATTGTATGCAAACATAAATAAAGTAAACATAATTCGGAAAATTCTGGGAAGAATGACTTAATTTTCAAAATTAACTAACGACAATTTTGAAAACAATTTTCCATAAAAAATTTGCATAATTTTTTTTTTAAATGTGACAATTTTGTATTCGGAAAATGTTTGAAAATGGTGAAAATTTGTACTCGGAAAACCTAGAGAATTTGGCAAATTTGTCTACGGAAAATTTTGCAAATTTGTACTCAGAAAAATTTCTTCGACTTTTTTAGGCCTGGGGAACCCTGTAATTTTGTCCCGTGAAGGTTTTTCAAAATCGTGTATAACATTAGCATATATAAATTTTGTCGATGTTCAGGGAAATTTGTTTGAAAACCTGGAAAAGTCATGAAAATTAAATAAGAATTTTCTGAGGAAACCCTTTCTGATTTTCTCGATACCGTTTTGATAAATTGTTCTCTAAAAATGTGGATAGACTCTTTAAAGGATTATTTCAATAGATTTAAAATATTATTTGAAGTTCAACTTCAGCAAAACAAATGAAAGACGCTTTAAAAATTTCTCCCCCCCCCCCATTTATTTCACAATTTTTCTTTTCAGAAATCTTTTTTTGTTCAAAGTTGTATGCATAATTCATATTAGTATAAATTTCGTGGCGTAAAATTATATGTATTGCAAAGATTAAGAGCAATTGATAGAGAACACGCTCCTATAGCTTTTAACTGGTGGCAATGTGTCGCTTGCTAAAAACTTCCTCACCACTTCAGTTAATATTTTGGCCATTTGGTGGCGCGCCAAAACGTTTTTTGCATCATGCATGCTGGTATACTGGTATGCTGTCCCCCATACCACCAACGTTTGTAAGGAAAGCTATGCGCAAGGGGCACCTCCGTTAACTCCCATGTTAAACATTTCCAAAATCAAAACATTCTTAAATTTTTAATAGTGACCTTTGGACCCTAGGATCTTTCGTAAAAAATGTTTACCTTTAGTTCACTCTAACACCAGTTTTAGTTTGTACCATGAGTTCAAAAACACCATGTATACAGTAGATAGACAAATAGATAATGCAATTAGTTTTAATGCTTGGTATCTCAGAAATGTTGTTTTTCCTGAATATTTTAAAGTTACCTGTAGAATTAATAAACGGAAAATTGGCAATTCTTTGAGTTGTGTCACTTCTGAAACGGCATATTAACAATCATCACAAATGCAGTACATATGGATATGTCATGAATTCTGTACTACGGTACCCCTAACATTAGGCAATCACCTATTGCATAGGTGCTATGCGGGAAAACATCC
This sequence comes from Megaphyllum sjaelandicum, assembly GCA_034698745.1. NCBI lineage: Eukaryota > Metazoa > Arthropoda > Diplopoda > Julida > Julidae > Megaphyllum > Megaphyllum sjaelandicum. Next base: position 7,166 of record JAQGBX010008002.1, read on the forward strand.
TGCACTCAAAAAACCAATTCTTTTTCTTAGCTCTGAATGTTTCTTTCACTGAAAGTAACTGAAAGCAATCCTTAATCGCATTCAGAATTTTTCAATTAGGGTCAACAATTAGCATATTTCTTACTCGAATTCTATTTGCGAACCTTATTCTTGGAAACTCGTTCCGAGCTATGGGCTATGCAGATTAGGTTTGATCAGCGGCCACCCGTCGAAGAAATCTCTCCGATTTGCCGCTAATAAAAAACGACCGAAAGCTATTAATTAAACGCCTATTAATTGGCGAAACTGCATTTTACATCGGAGGTTTCCCTTAATTTCCCCACCGCTAGAACGTCTCGGGTCCATAATCAATGGTAATTTCGATAGGGAGCAGAATTTGAACGCACGATTGCCTTTCGAGGGAGGGCAAGAGGCAACTGCGCCAATTTAATTATCTCCATATAATTCATAATTATGCAGCGCAATTTGAAAAAGTCATTTGCAAAACCATAAAACAGTGTCAAATTTCATTAAAGCGATGAAAGGCAGTCATGCTTTCATTTATCCACTGCAACGGGAGAGACGGTTTCGTATGCAAATGATGTCATTTCCCCTCCTTCCGATCATAGCGCCTTATACAAACGCCGATCAATGCGAAAACATTAAAAAAAACGAAACCCAGCTTTAAATAAAATAAACCGAAGATCACGTGCCATTCCTTAGTATGGAAATTACTGGAGGAAGTTTCAACTTTTTATTGCTAAACTACACTAAAAAAATGCGATGTCTGCCAAAAGCGCCGCCAACACTACGGTTCATTTATTGGGTTTTAGTATGAATGCGGAACGTGAAAAGGAAACCGTAGCTTAGCTTTTACTGATCGGATTATGGGTTAAGATAAAAATGTTTATCAAGAAAGCAGTAAAATAAGAAAGGGAGCGCGCGGAGAAACGCATTTAGAATCTAAATTTCTGAAACCATTGTGTCTCCGAATCTCTTTTCGACAAATCGAGTTTGATCGAACAAACGCTCGTATTTCTGGCTTTGACGCTGGATTATCAAGCTTGTATTGAGTTCTTCCGTTTTTATAATTCCATCTCAATTAAGGCGAGAATTGACACGAAAACCAAGCAAGTTTGTTTGAATCGTTTGAAAAAATTAGAATCTAAATATGCTAATTAAAATTCGGGGGCATACGTAATTTTGTTAGCTCAACAGATTTTGTTAACATTGTCACAGATATGTATTTCCCATTCATTTTTGCAGAGAATGCATTGTTTCATACGTTTCAAGAATTTTCTTAACATTTAACAGTTTGTTTTTTTCTCCATGAAAATTAAATTTAGGCCTACTCCATAATTCTGTTTATACAGTATATGAAAGAAATAACTTGGAATTGTGATCATCACCACATTTACATGTATTTAAAATTTTCCATGCATATATTTGTAATTAATTATACAACCATTTTAATTTAAAAAAAAAAACGTTGCAAAAAAATGCAACAGAATATAAGGTTTTAAATACGCTAAGCTAACACGTGGTACATGTATATTAAATGAAATCACCAATTCATAGCTATTTTAATAACTATAATTATTTTTCTTATGGAAAAGTATGGAATGCTTTAAATTTATCTTCAAAAAATACCACAAAAAAACGAACAACTAGGACAGCCTCGATCACAATACAAAAAAAAACATTTATTTGGTAACCTTTTTGATTTCCCTTTTTTTCAGAATAAATTCGAAAAATTTTCAGCGAATCGCCAAAACTTTTTTAAATTATTGTATTCAATTTAATTTTCCATTTATCATGGTTTTCTCATAAATAAACTAAAATACGAGCAATTATCCGCAAACTAAAGTACGAGCAATTAAACGGCTCTACTTTTCCACCAATGTCCAATAAAGAATCCTTGATGCAAGAGGGCTTTACCGAATTCGCAAAAGAAATGAGTGTAAAACTTATTCAAATTTCTGCAATGCGATCATTTGAATATTTCACGCCCGACCCATATAGTTTCGGAAAAAGTTTGAATTAAGAGGCAAGGCATGTCCAAAGACGAGGGTTGGGTTCCCGTTGAATAATCCGTGCGTGAAGCCAATAACAAATGACCGAGAAAATTCTGTCGTTCAGCCGAAGAAGCGTTGCAAGATGTCCTCCTTCGCTAGCTGCTGTTCCAGCTTTATTTATGGCTAAACTGTCACGCGACTTTCCTCCGCCGGGAATTCGTCATGTACAATTTGCCCGAAGACATCCAACAAGTCAAACATACGCGACAAGCAGTTCGTCAATCGAAATTATTTCAGACAGAACCTCATTCCGAACTCGCAATCAATAATACGCAGCCGAAGTCCAGAGAGTATTGCACCATGGTTGAAGAACAAACAGAACAAGCGTTGGTACTTCAATACTCGAGTCCGTTGGCAAAGAAAGTGAATAGAATTGAGAAATGGGAGTAAAAAACAGGTCACGAGACTGGATTCCGTGGTGCAGAAACGATATATGGTAATCGAACGACTGCGTTAAGTCATTACCATAAACGCCCATCTTCTTTGGCATAATGGTCACCTCAAGAATGAGACCATATTTGCATTTAGATGGTTACAGCAAACACCTGCAGCATCGCGAGCTATTCCAACCGACATTCCAGAATGCGTTCGTTGAATTTCGTCCCTTACATTTTTTGTTTCAAGAAAAATGTGTTACCATAATCCATAACATTTCACGGTTCTGTTTACCTGCATGTTGTATGATAATCGATTTCTTTTCCAGCAACAGCTGTCAGTGGAACTTGAGGTCAGTTATTTTTTTCAAACACACTAGTCGAGATAAGTCATCTTTGGAATTTTTCACCGTTGCAGGTAGCATTTTGACCATCTTGATTAACTCCCAGGATGTTTATGCTGAAAATAATTGTATTCTAGAGGAATGACACTTAGTTATTTAGGATAGGATCGTTTGATACACGTTTCTACATTTCCCTCTTCAGTTTTTAAATTGACAACCACTAAATAAAATCCGCAGAATTTGAGTTAGGAGTACATGACATGAGCAGTCTGTTAGACCTGTCTGAGTATCGACCATGCACCCATTGCATTGCAACCAAATCTGGATTAAATTTGATATCAAAATTAACATCACGAAGTTGGTTGCCTGTAACTGCATAATTCCCACTCCAATGTCTGGCGTTATTCCCAATCTAATTAAGCCCTATATGCAATTAGTATTTTCGTATGGCAACTTGTCCAGATGCCCCTTTAGCACCTTTCTGGGAGTGAACTATAATGAGATTCGGTTTCCATGGTAACTTTGAGCTACATGTAGGTAGGACAAATACTGCGATCTAATTCAAAACTGCAGCATCTCACTTGCGCTAATTTAAAAGTTACTTAAAGGATATAGACCAACCAGAATATTTTTCACAACTTTTAAAGACTAAACGACTATCAAAGCGGCCATAACAGAAGTAGTATAATGCCATGGCATTCTGAGCCAGTTTTTCAAACAAATTTTAAAATGAAATGTTTTTGGAATGAAATATACGTTATTTTCTTCAGTTGCATTTCGTCATTTCATTTTAAAATTTGTTTGAAAAAGTGGCTCAGAATTTGCTTTTACTATACTACTAACACAGTGGTCGGCAACCCGTGGCTCCGGAGCCAGATGTGGCTCTTTCGATGAAAAGATGTGGCTCCTTAGCTCCATGCGCAAATGTAAAATTATATTATTTGATTTTCCAGTATGCCAACTCCCGGTGTT
>JAQGBX010008003.1:0-10909 GCA_034698745.1 Megaphyllum sjaelandicum
TAATATATTGTTACATTTTCCAAAGTTTCAAAAAGTTTGGATAAGGGAATCATAATGCTAGAGTGAAAGGGTTAAATATATTTTTACCAGTTTATGTTAGGTTAGGTTAGGCCGGCGGGGGTGTGGGGGCCGCAGGCCCCTGCTGTGGGGGTGTTGGGGGCTGCAGGCTTCTACTTTGAGTGGTCCAAGGGGGGCGTGAGACCTCCCTTCACGGGGGTTAGGGGGCGGAGCCCCTATTTATGTGATAAAACATTGGAAATCACATTTACATAGACGTTTTCCTGCATAGCTTCAATGCTTTCCAGGGTATGCTTTCCAGCCTGGTAGTCGATATAATAGATAAGTACCAAAAATTGTTAATGACATTGCTGAAATTGTTCCGAAACTCCGACGATAACTTTCCAAGGAATTAAAATAACCCATGTTCCTACATGCACATTAGCTAATGTACACTGCAAAACCTCAATTATAATCACTTACTGTCCATAAGAACGTTAGGGCAAACCTTGACCCACGTATTCTACATTATCTACGCAAATCTCCTAAGGTCCCAAAAGTTGAGATGTAAATAAATCATTGCGGGCAAATTCACATGAATGCTGGATCATTTCATATTGCTATTTTAGGCAAGCGTACTGCAGCGCCAAAATGGTACCGACTGCTTGGCTACAATGGAAAACCATACTGCGAATTCCAGTATCCATAATGCACGAGCACGGTCACTGCCCAAAATCAAAACTGTAATATCACGTTTCCTGAAAATTGCCGGTATACAGTGTACTTGCTTTGATATACACGGAACTTCTACCCAGGGGTATATTGATAAAATGGAGTGAAGTTTGGAATAAGTAATAATAAACAAAAAATGTCATATCCGTATGGATAATGGAAATGCATAATGCATGTACAGGTTTTGGGGGGAACCTGAATGCAAAGAATGCATTGACTATATGATTGAAATTTAGATAGAGCCATGAAGGATGTTGATGAAGAGGGTTGACACAAATAGGCGTGTAAGTGATCAAAACAACGGTTGAGTAATGTCGCCATGACAGCCAATACACACGTTATCCCCTATCGAATCTCTATCCAACTTCCTGGAAGAACCGATAATTTTTAAGAAATCCTTATTTTCGTGGTGTGTTATTTGTTGCAAATAATGGCAACGGTTAGTTAGTTAATTTTATTTTAAGGTTATTACATTATTATTGTCAAAGTTCATACACGAAAAAGCATGCAATACTGTTAATAATAATGATAGCAGTAAAGTGATAATAGTATTAAATATGACCATCCTGATAAGGGGGCCTCAAGAAAAGAAAAAGAAGTTCCATGGAAAATAGCAAATGCGGATCTCTTCCGATTTAATATTACAATCGGATTTTGCATAGTCGGCGTTCCAATAAATTGTTTGTCAGCCAACAAGTGGCTTTTTCTGCCCACCAATGCACGTTTGGCAGAAAATAGGCGCCTTGCCAATGGCGTGCCATCCTGCAAATTATCGGTAATTCCTCCTACTTTTCTACCAGTAAAATAGCGAGCTATAGAAGGTATATTTCAGAATCACTCGCAATATCTTTGGTTTCCTCGTTGCAATGGATGCAAATCTTTCATAGGCGCGCATGTTTGCACCTGACGTCAGTTAATTGTTCGAAACTAACATTTGGTGGTATCGCATTGCCAGCGTCACAAAATATCACAATTTGCGAATCGCGTTCAAACGACTGCATTATCAGCCAAGCAAAAAAAAAAACAACCAATTTTTTGATAGCGTTTTATCATTTTCCTAGGAAATGCATATTGAAGGTTAACTCTAATGAATCCTTTTTATCTACCTATTCTCCCTAATCTTCCTCAACCAGTTTCATGTATAGCACGCAGTCCTTGAATACTTTTCGGAAACCCTCCCCCAATCGTGCACGAGCAAACAACTTAACGAATGATTTGTTCGCGAAAACAACGTCCTTGCTCAATAAACGTTGGATCCGCAATCGACGCCATTTCGTTTAGGCATATAATAATAAGTGTTACACAATGGAGTCGAATGGAAACGAACATGTGTGTTTCCGTGCCAAGGTTAGAGTGAGACAGGTGCGCATCTGCGTGCAGCAAGCAGCGCGCCAACGTACTTGTATAGAGAGCCATGCAGTCTCTGCCATATTGAGCTTTATTTCAATTAACTCTTATTTCTGTTAATTTCAGATTTTGCGACGGCCGCGCAATCGCTCTTATTCGCGTTCGTAGACTCGGCAATGTGAATCTAGATAAGATAAAAATCAGGATTAGGGAGCCTATCGATTACGAATCAAATGTGCGGGTGTGCCACGTTATGATGTCAGGTAACGAGCCAATGTTACTACTCGCAGGGATCCATGGACGAGGTGTGACTCTTCCGCACTAAAGAGACAGGACCACCGAAAGTTTTGGTCATCCCCTCTTCGGATCGTCGAGTCGTGCGCGTGCCATACGTTTGCGGGGTCAAAAAAAAAAATGGAGAAAATTCGGCGGAAACTGGACGTTGCGCCCCGCAACGGAGTGCCGAAACGAAGTGCTATCGTCTTGGAAAACAAACCCGACGAATCGCTGCTGACGAAAATACGAAAACATTTGAAATGGGTGAGTACAGTTTACCCCTTTAATAATACGCTAATTAGGGTTTTAATTGCAGCATATTATCTGGTAATTTAACGCCAGGCACGTGAGAAGTTGGCCAAATCCTGCATGGAGCATGATGGCGCTGATCGGCCACTGCTTTCTCATAGTAGGATATATGTGGTACTCAAGACGATGTTATGTGATGAGCGTTTAACAGGATATAGGCGTTGTAGTGAATGTAGTTGCTCTTCTGAAGAGGTTCATAAATCGCGCATTGAATCGAACTAGTTGGGTGATCCGAATTACTTGAGTGTCAGTGAGTACATGTCTGTATATACAATGTATATTTAAATCATATGCATGTATATCACTCCATGATGTGTACTCAGACGAATTGCACTTTGGCATACGTGACTTCACGCCTGTCAGTTTTATTAAATACAGCATCCAATTAGGAACTACAGTGAAACCTGTTAAAAGTGACCACCAAAAACCGCTATGTTGGTCACTATACAAAGAATGCCTTAATTAAATTAAAATAATGAACATGTCCACTGCACTTATACATGAAGACTGTAATACACGTCGTTAAAACTACAAAACCAAAAAAGTACAGAATCCTCATGTCCAAGGGTTAAGGCAAGATGTAACGTGACTCATCTGTTATCTGGTCACTTTAAGGTAAATTGGCAATGTAAAAATTGCAAAAACGACAACCCACACTGGTCACTGTACACAATCGACAGGTGGTCATGGTCACTCTACAGAGAAATTTTATTAAGAAAACATGTGCACTAGAAAAAACAATACACTAAAAAGTGGTCAACATAAACAGGTGGTCACTTTACCAGGTTTCACTGTATTCAATAACTATTTCTTTAAAAACTATACATTTCTTACAATTCCCCTCCCTAACTCTTCCTGCAGTTCAAATTGAGTTTAACCAATTGATCCCATCATCTCATGCAAATTGAACTGATATGAATACCGTAAATACGGAATTAAGCGCCCCGGCGCTTATTTGCAAATTCCGGGGAATCCCCGGCGATTATTAAAGGCAGGCGGCTATTGCGGGTCCGGCGCTTGTCTGTTGCTCGACTTCACACCTCCTGTATACTATATCGCCCATACGGTACCGTAAGTTATACCGGAAACCGTAGCTACAGCATGTGCCATATTACAGGTACATGTATTTAGTAGGTTTAAGTGTCTAATAAAAGGAGCATACCTTAAGTAATACTTACCTACCTACTGTACAAGTTCTCAATCCCGAAATGTAAACTTCGAAAATTACCATACATGTAAACAAAATTGCCTCACTTTAAAATCACATCTTTATTCCAATGCAAGCCTTAAACCAAACAACACACGACACATTTATTTACAACTATTGTCACATGGTGTCCGAGTAATCGGTATGGTAATCAGTCTTGCTTGTAATGAAGCCTTGGCGCTTATTTGCAAATTCCGGGGAACCCCCCCGGCGATTATTAAAGCCAGGCGGCGATTGTATACAGTTTCGATTACGATCTTATTGTATTTACTCCTCAAGACCATCAAGAAGATTGATGAACCGGTATCTCCTAAAACCATTCCCGTATACACAATTTAACACACGTGGTTTTATATCAACAATCGATGTTTAAATGAATCTGCAATGCAGTTTTGTGGAGTGTACAGCATGATTAATTTCCTCTGAAATTGGCGGCGATTTGATCAAAAAGAAATTCTTTTCTAAAACATGTAACAGCTAGGATATCCGCATCCTTCCGTACTATTGACACTATACCTATACTGAAAACTTGCGAACTAAATTTTAAAACGCAATAAGATCTACATTAAAAAAATATATATACATCATTATCGTTTTAAGGAAGATTTCAAATGCACAAAAATTTATTTTCCTTATTTATCCTATTCATTTTAAACTTGGAAGAATTAATGTACAAGAATTGTGCGTGCAAAGATTATATATTTAAAAAAAAAACAAAAAAAACTAAATATTATGCATTAGCGGTTCTGAAACTGACGAACAAATTTTAGCGAAACTGCAATGTCGACCTGAATGAACGGCCATAACAATTAATGCTACTGACCCCTTTTGAGAGGTCGTACCACTTTTTCGCAGTTTCGCTAAAATTTGTTAGTCTGTTTGAGTCATGGTAGATATCGTATACTTCAAGGGTTAAATAAATTTAGAAGTGGGGGAACCTTCCTGAAAATGAAAGTACTGTAGGCCTATGTATTTTTATTTTTAGCGTTACTGTACAGTATATACATGTAGTTCGCAGTTTATAGGATGGGAGCAGCGCGTTATGGATATCTTCGATGAATGCGGATAACCGAAATTGGACCAGTTATATTGCAATGAAAATAATTTAAGTCGTCAAGAAATCATGATTCTTGTTAATGACGTATCATTTACCTATTCATACAGTGTAGGATATGAAATTAAACTGCATCGAATAGGTGAAATATATGAGGAGGTTAAAGGGTAATTGTCTGTAATCTTTACCCAAATGAACGAATGGTGACATTTTTTTTTAAAATCTAGAGATGAACTTGTTTGGCCTGGGTTCGACCAATTCGGAAGTTAATTGTTATTGGTGTCAAAGCAAATATTGTTCCTCCTCAGTTTGGTGTAATCGCAAAGTATAACTGGATGCTACGGATGTTGTTCATCTCGATGCATGACATCATATCGTATACATACGAGTATATCTCGATTGGATTTTCAGCGCTAGCGTATTTAATAACCATATAAAGTTCCGCAACCAGTGACCACGAGATAACTTATCACGTACATGTACATGTATTGTAAACGTGTGAAGTAGATCCGCTTATCCGAACTGTTTTTCCTCCAATTTCTTTCATACGCTTTGTGTTCATTCAAACATAAAATTAATATAGCCCGTTAATAATAAAAATATAATTTGTAATAAATATTGACAATTGCGTAAGGAGCAGTCACATACTGGTTTACTACCCTCCTTTCAGTCAATTGCAGTATAATAATCCGCTAATCGCGTTAAATGGGATGTCTGTTACAGTCTATAGCTTTAACAATCTAGTGTATAATGTTTCTGTACAGATTATGCATGGGCCTGGTAAAGGGATTTTCGATCCCATTGTTGGATGATAATCAGTTAGTATATTCGATAAATTGGTTGATGATATTGGGATCGACTGTCATTAGATAACGAATTAGACCGACGTCGCCATCTGCCATAATAGGGGTATAATATACTCAAGCAAAAGCTTTTAACCGTTTCGTGCCCAAATTATTTCTGACATTTTTTGTCCAGTAGGCTACAACATTTTTTTATAATGTAGACGTATTTAAGGAAAGCCTCTGATATTGATTTGATTTTTAAATTAATTTTTCAATTAATTTATTTATTGGGACAACATTGTCCCACTGGGCCTGAATTTATACTCATCTAGGACATATGTGTCCCTGCGTCCCGGATTACCATAAATTCAGGCCCAGTAGGACAGTGCTGTCCCAATGTTTAGTGCTTTTTAGACCCACTCGGACAGATGTCCCATTGATAAAAAATCTTGTAAAATGTTACAAAATAACCAGATAAATAATATCTCCTGGTGTATTATCAAAGAATACATGTTCTAAACGTGATATCCAATAGAAAAAAAATCGAAATTATGTTATTTGTGCCTTGATTCTTAGGTATTATAACTCGAAGTCGAAAATTTGCTCTGACACAACAGTGTAAAAAGTCCTTTTTCTAGGCAATATCAGGTATAAAACACCATCTAGCGACCATTTTTATAATCACTAAATACCAGGCTATGAATCACTATTTAGCTGTTTGCAAAAGACATTATTGTTTCAGCGGGAATTTTTTGAATTTTTGCTGGCACACATATGTCCCATTGGGCACGAAAGGGTTTTAAGAATCGCACTTTCGTCAGTCGTGAAGTCACGTGTTTAAGAGGGATGCATTAATTGGGTTTAAAACATCCATGAGCGTGATTTCACGACTGCCATGCAAAAGTGCCTTTCATACAGGTTCTATTCCGTATATTGCACAATAATACATGTGCCCTGACATGTCTCGCTTACTTCGGACTTGTAAGCAATTTACATCTGAAAATATTTTTTCGTTTAAATGTTTTATGATTAAATTTATAATTAATGCTGAGATAGTTCCTATATTAAATCGGCCATGACCGTCTTCCTATTCCATCCCACCCTCCTCGTTAAAATCCCAAATACGGGAAAATTAATTAAAATTGTGATTTTGGGATCAATCATGATCAGACTAATTAGTCTGATTTAAATTGTATGATAATCCCTCCTGCCACCTGGTACGATGACATGTACTGACTGCAGGGTAAAGAATAGAATAGAATAGAAGATGACTGAATAATCGGCTCTCCGAAATTCTCATTTTTAGCGTCTTGTTCTCCTCTTATATGACAAAGACTACAGTGCTAGTAGTTATATGTATAAACAGGCTGGGCATCCCTTATCCGAAAACGCCACCTCTTGGAAGGCGAACATGTGGCCAATTAAGACATTTAGACTGTCTTAATATTTCTTGGAACTTACCTGGATTCGATCCTGCAACCTACCATCCATGGGGACAGCGCGTTGTTCACTGTGCTATCCAGACTTATTTCTTAGAACTGCCGTAAAATGGTAGAGAAGATGAATGCATTTCAAAATTCATCGCAAAAGCATTTCTTTTCAATGTGGGTTGCCAACAGATCTTATCAGAAGGCGCTCATCGAAACGGAAGTTGCCCTCGACGCGGCGAACATGATGAGGGTGGTCAAGGACGTGTTCTACAAGAAAGGTATAACTACCAATAACCGAGTCATCAGATGGCCGTGGCCCGAGTTTCGAGATTGTGGTTCCACGCCGAGCATTTTCCGACCACTTTGACGTTGACTAAATTAAGTTCCGCTCCAAGGACATTGCGCTCATCAACCGAAGTGTGCTTGTCCAGCCTGAATCATGCTCTCTATAAATCCCAAATGCTGCATTATCGAGGAATGCGAGACGAAGATGTTAGACTTCCTTACCGATCGGTAAGATCTGGACGTTGAAGTCCAGATCGATCTGGACTTCAACGTCATCACAAGTCCATGTCACCTGGGACATCAAGCGCAACGACGAATGCCAAGATTCTCTCTAACTAGCTAAACAGTAGAACTACGAGAAGGAATCCGCATCGACTTGGGTTATTTCTACGATACAAGGTTTACTAATCATCCGAGGTGTTAGGTTCATGGTTAGTGGTGGTGTACGCAGGTTCGTCCATTATCCAGCCTGGTTTTTTGCTGTTTTTAAGATAGTTCCTATAGAAATCGACCGTGGCCGTGTTCCTTCCTAGAACGTTCACCAAAACGTAGTCTTTTGGACAACAAATCTTGCAGATTGACGTCATAAAACGATAAACTAATGAATAGAATCTCCATACACAGGTTGTCAACAAAATATCATTGCTTTCCCAACTTCTGATGTAAATTTGACTAGTTTAATAACACATGCATCTTCGTATCTTTGGTATGATTGCCCTGCATTGCATTATAATATACAACTGCAATAAGGATGCGAGTTTTATCTATGACCTGTAAAATGGCAGACTTATAGACATACCTTTGAAATTGGTATGTGCTGAATGTATATAACTTAAGATAACATTAATAATGTAATTAATTACCTAATTGTCATATCCTCATGAATATAAGTGATACTGGTATCATTGTTAAGCTAAATTTTTTTTATATTGTAATTTCCTATACAGTTCTTTAAAAATTCTGCTTGTTTGTGTATTTTTACTAGCAAGTCGCGCACAACCTACACAGTACATTTCATGCACAATGTAGTGGAAAAAATAACGATAACGAAATATGGTTTGATTCAGATTTGTTTCATGCATAATTAAATTATCAGATTATTAGATATTTATAGCGTTGCATGTTATGTCTGTTGTTCTTAAAGATATTTCAAGATTACAGATATCTGAACGGTGTCAATCGTGATATCTCGGGTCGAACGACAAAATGCAGGGTCAAGTGCAAAAAGTGAACAGTTTTTTCCCACGTGCGTTGGACTCTGGGATAAATGATAAACAAATAAATGCGACAAATATCCCTATTATGTCCTAGTCAATTAAAAGTTCTTAAATTTAGTAAGATTCACGCTTTGCAATGCTAACAGCTGTTTCTCTCATTTTTCAAATTTGGTATGTTTGCTTTTTAGTTTAACACCTGATTGTCCCCGAATAAATCGAAACGTAGGGATATTAGTAAGAGTGACACCTTTATTTAAACATCTTCAATAGGTTTTTTTTTTAAATCGGTTATCAAAAGTCTGTACTACTGACTATAATATGTACTTCATTACAAAGTGATGTTGCTATGGTTATCATAGAAAAACTATTTTAAATTACTGGGACAAAACCTGAGTCACTAGTCACGCTTGCAAATACACTATACATTTATATACACATGCAGTTGGTTGAAACATCAACACAACTTTTTTATGCATAGCTGATAACTCAGCGTCTTTGAAGTAGGCTACAGCTGTAGTACTTATCGGCACCGTAATGTTTCATGGGGAATGATTTGATGCTAGGCTGGTAGCATATCCAAGTCTCGCATAGTCATTTTTGGGAAGTTGACTGACCTCAAATTATGCTCATTTTCACGCTGCTTCTTTGGTCGGTTTTGAAAGAGCAATCTGCATTTAGTGGTTCTTGTCACCTAGTGAAGGAAACTATCCGAGAAATGACTGCCATTTTTGGTTATCGGTTGACAAACTTCCTTAGAAATTCTCCAAATCATAAAATCAATCTGGTTTCATCTCCTTGACCAACTTAAAAGTAATTGTTAGCGTGTAAACAGATATTATTTTTGAAGAATGTTTACCAGCTTGCGTAATGCATGTCTTGTTCTTCAATGTTATGTACATGTACCTGCTGTGGCTATTTGGTAGATATACTGCACCCATATTTAATTACTCGTATGCAAACAAATTTTATTTAAAAAAAAAAATACAAAGTTTTTGTGCACATTGCTTCGCATGCAGTGATGACTGATATCTGTGCCATTTCTTTTCGATTTATTCTCTAAAAAGGTATTTTCTATTCACGTCTTAAACAGTGCCCAATTTAACAGCAACGATAACTGGTGCATGAGGTAAACTATTTTTTTTTCTTTTGGTAAAGCATTCAAAAGTTTAAAAAATATTTAAGAAATGGTGAGGCAGGATTCTTTGCACGGGAAAATGCAAATTCATAGAAAGGGTTTTGCGGAAATAGTTTGAAAACAAAACCTGCGTAAATCGAATTCGTAGAAAATGCGGCTTTGGACTTGGTAATTGAAACAAACGAATTTTGTAATCAACAGGAAATACCAATTTCCTAGGATTTAAACTTGAGATTGTTAGACGATATGTATGGACACAAAGTGCATTTTCAAAGCAAGCAATTATAGAGGCTGGAAATGGGCTTTATAATTTATGTACACACTTGTAAATTACTCTTCGTACTATTTGCTTATACATGTAGGCCTACATATAAATTAAGAGTATACATGTTAACCATGCAACTATTTTGATTGCATTATAATTGGAATTGATACGTGTCAGAGCTTTTCCAGTCCTTTTAAACAGTGTTTGTCTCATTGGTGTTCTGCTATTTAACCGCTCAGTTATTTCCGGTTTGTTTGACCATGACAAACATTATTATAATGGACGGTTTGGAGCTAACTTGTCAGCTAAAATTAACTGATCACTTTTATGATATCCAGTTATGAAAAGAATTGGTCATTACACACTGAAATGTAATGGCCATGAGGGCTTCGAAGCATATACTGTGAAATGAAATAGCTCCATGACCATAGCAGTCCAAAAAGATGACTTGCAGACCATAAATTTGTAATGATATCTCTGCTTTTATTTTCTCTAGGGGGTAAAATCTCAAAACAACCAAAATTCGTATTAGTGCACATACAGTACAATACTGTTCGAGCGTGCCTGTACCTACTTAATAGATATTGTAGATCAACATGTATAAGCAAGATGCACGTCGTGTCATAGAATCTTTGCACTAATTTTAAATCTGTAATTAGTTTGGAATTCCTTCCTATCCATTCTTTGGACGCAGTACATTTGTACATATGATCGTAAATTTTAGCAAAGGTGTCCAGACTTGCTTTGTTAAACATCTTTGTCTACGGAGTAATTTTCTTAACATTAATACAAGTGTTGTATTTTAAATACAACAGTATGCGATCTTTTTGACAATAATTATTTTGTGCATGCTAATTATTAGGCTTATCA
>JAQGBX010008004.1:0-10908 GCA_034698745.1 Megaphyllum sjaelandicum
GCTTGAATAAAGGGACATGGTCACGAAACGTCGCTGAAAAAGTGTTGTTGGTCGAGGTCGTTACGTTACTTTATTAATTCATATTACCGACCACTTGAGGATGGATTCAAACGTTCAGGATAAATGTTTTATTGAAAAACTATGTACATTTACATTCTATCATCACATATAATGCAACATTCCAGCAGTCATTTCCGTCTTTTATGTGATCCAACTTTTTATAACACATTCCTAGACATAATATTAGTGCGAGAAATAATTTTAAAAAAAAATCACAGATTTTAAAAGGTCTTTCATGATTTTTAAAATTTTAAATTTGTGGATATTTGGATTTAATATTTTTAAATGACTTTATAGGCTTTATATAAATATAATTAAAACGTTATATGTAAGTTATTGGAAATAATTCTGTAATGTGTTGATCGCAAAATCGTGTTAATTTATTCACATATACTTTTCGTGTTTTAAGCAAACTTGGTACACTTTATAATAAATTTATTGTTGTATCTTTGATGTAGAAAGGTTAAATATTCAAATATTGACGTTGTTTACAAAACTTTCACATGATAAAATAAGCTAAAAAAGGAAAATAAAATTCCTCATATTTCCTCACGACATAGGCCTACTATAGCCTACTCTAGTAAAACAACTTACAAACACATTCAACAGCCAGTGTAATGAACAGTGGCATTTATTTTAAATTAGTCGTTGTCCACAGACTGAACTTCTGTGCTATTTTCTTTATCAATAAACAAATTGATAAATAAGATTTTTACAATGGCACTAATATACACTCTAAAGTAATGCAATTTGTTAGTGTGTGGCTTTTGAAATTCATGGAACCATTCTATTTTGTTTCCACATTTGTTGCTAATTATTTAGTTTCTGTAACTATTTTCTGCAAACTTATAACATATTTGTGACAGCATCAGTGAATATTAGGAAATTGGTTAATTATATTACTCTTACTTATGATTGTGGTAGCTCTCAAATAATTGCAGTTTTCAAAACCTATTTATTTGGCTATTTTCTCAATAAGAGGTCGCATTTCTGCACAACCTAGCAGTAGGCCTAAACATAACATGCCAGACATGAATTAGTAAAGCTGAGCTTATTTTTCTTATATTATTTAAATAGTACACCAAGACTTGGTCGATTTACATGTGAAACTGCTAAGGCGAGCAGGAAAAAAGTCGGTTACACAAGACAAATGGGAAAAAGTCCTTGTTAAGGTAAGTAAATCTAGGAAAATCCTAATTTTTATAACTTTGCTTATTTACTCTTTTGTGCCGAATTGTAGTTACTGTGGACGTGGACCAATGTATTGCATTGGTAGAAGTTACTTAATGGCACATTTTGAAAAGCCACGTGATACTTGCTCATGGTCTATTGTACAATGCATGTGGCATGCTTTGAAAAATCCCATTAATCCTTGATAATTTTTCTTAGTGTAGGCCTACATTATCAAAAGTTGTAATTGAAATACATTGGCATGTATCTTCTTGTAAATTGTGTTATGTTCACTCATTACACAGTACAGTATTGAGCAGTACTCATAAACCAGTTAGTTGACTGTTGGAACAAAGTATTCGAAAATTTGTCTTTCAGAAAGGTTAAAGTGTCAATGAATTCAAAATATCCTCCAATATTGTTTATGAATTGTCTTAAGGTGATGGCTTCATTGTAAACGTCTAATAGAGATTTTGCAGTGAATACATACTAAATTTGTGTAAATTCTGATAGTGATTTTATTGTTATTGCAGTATTGTCATGGGTATTCCAAAGTGGATGCCTGGGAAATAGAGCGATTTGGTTACAAAAAGGCAAAGCTGGGTGTAAAGATTAGTTTACTAAAGGTAAATACTTATATTTTATCACAATGCTCTTCGTTTTAAAACTATTGCTCATGTGTATATATTTTATGCACTTGCAGCGCCTCCTTGAAGCACAGTTTGATTTTGCTTCAAAGTTCAAAACGGATATCAACAAATTGTCTGCGGAACAATTGCGTCTTCTTCCAATTGGTAAAGACCTTAAAGGACTCTTGTATTGGCTTCAGTTGGATGTTGATCTTAATCTCCGGGTCTACTGTGAAGATCAGGATGAAGAAACATGGGAACTTGTTGCCAGGTTAGCTTTTGAGACGTTTAATTAAGTTTTTTTTTTCCACATTACTTCAAAATACAAATTGATTATTTGAAATGCTTGTGATGTAAAGTGGAGTCCCATAGTGATGTTCCATAGTTTAAATAAATATTGTGATATATTGGTTTGATAAGCTTAATATTATAAAGCTAAAAACAATTTCCATAGCATAATTTATCTTTTTGCGTAAGTTTTAAATGTTCATCCCTTCGCAGTATAAACTCTTGACGTTATGTGCACTTTCTTAGTAAGTGGAATTAAAGCGCCTTTGATTTTACTAACAATAGGGAACGTGACGAACTAGTTAGTTTAATTGAAAATTTGGAAACTAATGGTAAGCCAGGATTAAAAAAGGAGGAGGATTCCACAACGCCTAGTGATACCGGTGAGAGTAAAGATGGGGAAGGAAGTATGGGTATCCATGTTTCCCAAGGTAAGGCACAAACGCAGGTACCAGAAGAAATTAAAAAGCTGCCATTACAAAGATTGCATTAATCTATGAAAACATTTATTTGGTCAATTTTATAGAGAAGCAAGATATTCTTACGGATGAAAAGTTGCAGTTTCGTGTACCTTTGCTTACCAGCAAGGATGATGGGAAACTGCGGTTTGATGCGCCTTCTTCAGTCACAGTGAAGGAGGAAAAGAAACAGCTTATAAAGGTATCAAAAGTTAATTATATAAATTTAGACAGATTACGATAAGAAATTTGAATGTTTCAATTCTAAAAGAAAGTCATTTCACATTGATATATGTATTTATTTACATGTGTGACTTTTTTCACATCCAACTTTTTAATAGATTGAACCGATGGATACAGAAGTAGCCCAAGACATGACTTTTAAGGAAGATCCCATCACCTTGAAAATCGAAAAGTGCGAAAGCCAGGATTCAAGTATCGATGATGTTCCAGCTTTAGATACGAAAACGCCAGAATTAACAGTAAAGGTATTGTGAGAAAATGCAGCGCTAAGTTGCATTTGCAATCTAAATTAGAAATTGTTAAAAAAAACATTTGCTTCCTACCGAAATTTGATTTCAGTGTGGCAGTTCATAAATTTGGGTTATTATGTAATAAATTTTTATAATTATTTTTGTGAAAATTATTTATCAAGGAATTCGTTTAAAAGTTGAAAGAGTGCAGAAGGGTATTTTTACTCCGTCCAGAAGTTTTGATTTTTATCTTGTCATTTAGATAAAAGAAGCGCCAATGCTAATTGACGAAGACACTATTGTTGAGCCTAAAATTCTTGAAAGGAATGGTAGCTCTTTGCAATCAGCAGCAACAACTCAGACTATTCCTGAATTTATTAATCTGAATCCAAAACTCGCTGTGGAAGATCAGGAACAAAATAAAAAATTAGCAGAAATGGTGAGCTTTAGAATTTAATTTTATATCAAAAATAAAATTTTATGAGGAACTGTTAATATTTAGTGTTTTTAAGGACAGGCCATGACTTAGATTCATTGACCTAATATTAAAGAATATAATGGACATGGACCTAATATCATTTTGATATCAAAATCATCGCTGCTGAAAACACTGTGTGATATGTTATCTTTCTATGGTTGTGGTGGCCTCCTTTATTTTTTAAAAAGATTTGTTGCATAATTCTGAAGCAAATTTCCATTAGTTGCCTTACCTTTGAAATTCTTATTTATGAGGAAGATGTCCTTCTTAATAACTTAAATGTTCTTTCACCTTTATATTTGATGTTTCATCTACATTCGCAAATTTTAAATGAAATGGCACGTGATTGTTTTTTTTCTAAAAAAAAATCCTATTTCATTTGTTTGCTCCTCCTCATCATCATCAACATGGGCTCAACGCCCATTGGTGTTCATGAACCGTACCCTATGAGACTTCGGCAACAGATGTGAATCGTGTTGTCGGTTTTGTAACAGGCAGCACATTGCTACTTATCTGTCCAACCCTCCCCATTTTCTCGGGAAGAATTGATACCGACAACTATTGAATTTGATCTTGATAACTAATTAGTTAAAAGGGCATGTTCTTTATGCATATTTCAGAACATTATTAAATAGCATTTTTTCTCAAGGACAGCGGTCATTTAGAATTTGACTTTACTGGTTCCCAGTGCTATTATCCATTAGGATGCATATATTGGAGTGAATGTTAGAAATATAGTAGAAGCCCAAAAAACATAAAAAAACCTAAGAATTTTACCTCATTTTTAATCAATTACTTGAAATCCTTTAATTTTTTTATGCATAAGTTTTTTTTATAATATATTTTCAGGAAAATGGTCTTGGTGAGATGGTACAGGATTTAAGTTCTAGTGTCCGTGTCAGTGTTATCAAGCTTGCTGAGAAGCCAGTTAAAGTCGATGTGTCTTCCTATGGTACCGAAGTAGCACTTCCAGATTCTATGCCAGAAACATTAGCTTCTAATGCTGCTGAGCATTCTCAAGAAGAGGCTACGGATTTGAGTATTGCTAAAAGGAATGTAGATGACACAAAAAAGTCAGACACTTGTTCTCCAGGGAGCACACCATTGTTAAAGGATTCTTTGACAGCTATTGGCATAATACCACTGCAGAGTGATAATGGAAAAAATAGTGTCATTGCAGATTCTGCAACCACACTATCTAAAGACCATGGTGCTTCTGATAAATCTGTGCTGCAAACTGAAATCGTAGAAAAGGTGGTCCGTGAGACAACTAAACTTGACCAAGAATCTGTTGAAAAAGACAGATGTGAGCGTATGAAGATGCCCTTAAAGAAGCGGAACATTCCAAAAGATCTGGATACAGGTGACTCAAGACCAAATGTTCTAGAGAAGTCAGTCAAATGCCAAATGCCTCCGAACGTAGAGCGTGTGTCTGTGCATCCTGCTGGTAAAGAATCTGGTGTAAAAACTCCCAACAATGAAGTGATGAAAAGTGACATTGCAATAACCTCACAACTTTCAAATCCTATTGAACCTATTGTGCCTACAAATAATTTACCCATCAGCAGTAAAATTGCCCATGTTCCAATTGACACCAAACAGTCCATAAAGGATAAACTGGAAAATGTCCCATCATGTCCAGACAAGTCTTCTATAGATGCTCCTAGAGAAAACTTATCAAAGAAGGAAAAATCTGATTCTTCATCTGTGGAATTGATTGATACTGGTCAGACATCAGCATTGATGGAAAGCGTTACTCTTACTGGTGCAGCAGAGCAAGAAAATATTACTGAGGAACTATCCAAAAGTTGTGCAAATGCAGAATTAAATGTATCTGAAGTTGGTGATCTGAAAGTTGCTAAGCTTAAACTGAAACAAAACTTGGATGGCAGTACATCCATTGATGTACCAGAAAGGAAAAGTGAAACATTACAGCTTAGAAATGATATGGACAAACAAATAGAGAAAGATAAATTGCTATCAGAGGAAAGTGCATCGGAAATACAAGAGCCAACACATAACTGTGAAAGATTAAATACAAATTCAGTAGATTCAAAGAATGTCAAAGAGAAGTCAAAGGATGTAGAACAGATTAGAGCTGAACCTGTATTAAGCAATGATGTTCCGGAAGAAACGAAAGAGTCATCAGCAGTGAATGTGTCTACTGAAAAGCTTGTGGGATCCCTAAAGGCATCTAGAATTTCTGAGAATGTTACATCTGATGAAAAGCGGTCACCATCTCAGGATAACGCTGTTAAAATGGAAAAAGAAAGCGTGGATATTTCTGATTCTAGCAAAATGGACTTGTCCGGTGAAACTGATGGACATAAAAGTGTGGAGACTGCTGTTTCAAGCAAGAATAATGAAGCAACAGAACTGGCAAGAGGTGATGATATCACAGCAGAAAATGTTTCTATGCCCATTACTGTGACTTCCAGTGATGTTAAAATAAAGGAAAAAGGCTCTACTATCATAACCTCAGATAAGAATAGTAAATTTGAAAGGAAACCTGTAGATTTAACAGTGCAGAATGTTTCTTCTGATAGTGATAAATTTAGTATTCAGAAAACTCAGTCTAGAGAAGAAATCCATTGTGAAAGCACTGAAAACAAACAAGTTGTAAAGCTATCTGAGAGTTCTGAAATGCAGAATGTATTTAAAGGTCAGAATGATAAAGTTGGTGAAGATTTGATACAAAAGAATACTGCTAAAGTTGATGTCAGAGATCCTCTAAATGAAGGAAACCTAGTGGAAAAGCCTACTGAAGAACATTGTGATAAAGTGAAATCTATTGAATCTGCCAAAACTGTGGAAAACATTGATGACGTCTGCCTAAGTGAAAGTAAAAGGACAAAAGGTTCAGAAAAGCAAAGTAGTAAAAAAAATAAACTGAAATCAGAAAATGGCCAAAGCAGTAGTAGTACAGTGGGTGAGAAAGCTTCTTTGCCAGATCAAAACGCCATTATTGGTAAAATCCCTGACCACCAACAGGTTACTTCAACTAAAGATTTAACTGAGAAATCGAATGATAGTCAGCTTGACAATAATCCAGCTGCTGTAGATGTTGATATCACAAATGCATGTCATGCTTCAACGCAAAAGAATGAAATTGAACGCATTACCGAGATGACAGCTTCCAAAGTTGAACCTGTGACAGCTGATTTGGAATTCATGAATTCTGGGAAAAATTCAAAAAGCACGTTAAACGACGCTGTTATTGTGAAGCGCCGAAGATCAAAAAATTCAAAGGTATTAGTGTGTCAAGAAAATAAAGAAGATTCCTTGCCACGTGACACTGACAAAATGACTTCTGAAGCATCTATCGAAAAATCTGCGCAGAAGAAATCACAAAGCAAGATAAACGAAATTATTTCTCCTGAGCTTGCCATGGATACTGACAATAATGGCCTACCAAATGATGTCAACACTCCAGTTCCAGAGCGTAGAATGACACGTAGTTTAAGACCTAGACCAGGACAGCCACCAGTGATTGCACAGCCTGCTAGAAAAGAGAAGAAAACTGCACTTGTAGCCAAGAAACTCACTGCTAAACAGAAAAAAGCGATGTTAAATGAAAACCAGCCTAAAGAGACCTTAATTGAAAATCAGCCAAAAGTTCCCAAAAGAATGGGCAGGCCACCCAAAGTAAAGCCCGATAATCCTGTGAAAACCGTCATTCCAACTAAAAAAAGAGGAAGAAAGAAAACTGTAGGGGAATGTCTATCGGTAGAGTCAAGTGATGGCGTTGAAGAGATAATAGGCGTCTCTAACGCTCCAACAAAGAAACGGAAGTTAGGTAGGTGCAAAGCAAAATTTTCTGAAGATTTGAATAAGATACTTAAAGATTGACAAAATGTTTTGTCTAAATTGATGATTAGATTTGGGAGCTTATAAGGGTTTTGTACTGCAAAGATTTGTTCTGCCATAAATTGCTTTGATTAACCTTAAACATGGAAATTTTTCACTGATTTGAATTGCCTGAAAACTCTCATTGAAATACTGATCAAATCGTAGACGGTTTTGGCATACACTAGAAATATCGCATCGTAAAGTAACTATGGATGGCAACACAACAATGTCATTATCTTTAAATCATTTTTGTTTTACTTACACAAATTTTAGTAAAGTTAAAGCTCATGTCAAGTTGGCAAATTCACAAAATAATCACGTTTTATAATATTACTATGAAGCAAATGGCTACCAAATTGTATTCATATTTACCAAACCTAGCATTATGCACTTCGTGTAGCAAAGTAAATGTTAAGTTGTTTATCTGTTACTTGAATTAAATCAACGTCCCTTCCTAATTAGGCCATTCCAACTGTTGCTTTTGTTATTTTTTTAGTCATGTTAGACAATTATTCTAATAAAAATGGAGATTTGGTCTAAAAATTAACATGTGTAAGAACTTACAAAATCGGAAGCAAACTATCAATATAACGAATTATCACATAATAGATATTTGATATAAACTTTTTCTTTTTTATCAATTAATATCAATTTGATAATAACACTTAGTGAATTTCGTATTTTGTCAGTACACACCTGTAATAAGTGAATACTATTTCTCAAAACCAATTTGAACATTATATTGACCAGACTCTGAATGTTTCAAAAACCTATAAAGTTTAGGAATCATCTGTGGCTTACGGCTGAAAGCTTTCAGATTCGAAATTTCACACCATTATGATGTTATCCCCATTTAGCTGCATTATAACCATTTTCCACTCAATTATATTTAATTATTGCCAAATGATGCTATGTTAATATTAAGTTTTGTACTGCAGAGAAAATTTGTCAAAAATGCAGAAGCCCTCTTGATTTATCTAATCATAATAATCTTTGTAGTTTTACAGAAGTTGGATTTCTATGCACAATTACTCTACACATTTGTGTTGTTTTTTATTAATCACCTTGAATTTCAGAATCTCCTGATGTGGAGGAGGACTTGTACTCTCCAATTAAACGCAGCCCACGATTACGAGCCCAACGGCAGAAAGTTCGCAGTGAACAGCAGCTTATCGAAGAAGAGATGCAAAGGCGTGCTTTAGTTTCTAAGAAAAAACGTGGATATCAGAAAAAACAGAAGCTAGGCTTGAAGGTAATAGCAGATTCTTATGACATCGCCCAAGATTATCACAATTTAACACCAGCTTATATTGCAATGTATACGAAGTTTTGTTTATGAAATGACCTGCTTCAACAAGCATGACATCACAAAACCATGTAATTTCCTACTCATATGTTATATTTGTATTTATATTGGTCCATTATTTGACCAAGCTATCAAAGTGACTTTGTACATGGGTTGATTGTTGGTTCTAAAAGTTTCCTACTAAACAAATAATCCAATGAGCTTAATTGATTCAGAAATACTAGCACCAACTGTTATTCCACATTACAAACAAGCATGATACAATATTCTGTTGAAGTAGGATATTTTGTAAACTGGCATGGGTCCTGTGGTAACTCAATGGATTTTTTTTCATCTATATGTACGCCGTTGCTATTTTTAGTCGGTGATTACTTAGTCGATGAGCAGTTTTAAATAAAGAATTACAATAGAAATTATCGAGCTATGTAATACTTTGCAATAAATGTCTCGCCTAAACTGTTTCCTTGTTTCTATGCTATCAAATGATGTAGGCCATTATGTTGTACAGTTTCTTATTGCTCGATTTCTATCTTCAAGTTGTCTGCCAAAGGTCAAGAAAAACGGGAAAATAAAAAGGAGGTTGTCGTAGAAGAGGAAACAGGCAAGAGCAAGAAGAAATTGAAAAAGAAAAAACACCTTAGTTCCAAACGAAGAAAAAAGGGTAATAATCCTTGGGACGTTTCGTCGGAATCTACTTCAGCGTCATCTGAGCCAGAGGAACGCCATGATGAAGCTGAAGATGAAGATGAGGAATTGGTGTTTAATGATGGTAGCGATCATGAGTTCTCGCCAGAGAGCGAGCCTGAGGAAGAGGATCCTAATTATGCTCCAATTGCGGTAAAGCGGGCAAGAACAGTGAAACAAGGTAAGTTACATCTGGGAAATAAACGATACTTGTGTATACAGATCAACAAATTTAAGTAACATGGTTAGGATTTTTTGCTCTCAACATTTTTATTTATTCTTGGACAATTCCAATTAAAAATGATAAAAAATTCTAAAAGCAAAGTTTAGGCTTTTTTACAAAACTGGATTTAAGACTGTGCTAAACCCTATATGTAATGCTTAAACTTTCAAAAGGTATTCCTAATATAATAATAATTTGCTTTATTTATTCTTTAAATACACAGTTATGTAACCGATTTTAAAGTGTAAGAGGAAGAGCTCCTAATGTAATTCTACATTGGAGGACAAAGTTTGTTACTTGCTTTTGAAATTTTCGAATGTTATGCTTTATACTACCACTTAATTCAAAAGTTTTATCAATCCATAAAAGTTTACTACTACTGTACTTTTAAGACGCTGTTTTGGAATGTTTGTTTTGTTTTGTCATGCAATGCAATTATAAGGTCATAAAAATTATTTAAAAGCATCCACTTAACTTTCCATAATCAATTTATAGTTATATTAGTATAGTATATGAAATTTGAAAATAAATACTTATGAACATTACTGATAATTAATATCATTTCCAGTGTAGTGAAAGATGTTAAAATAAGTTATGAAAAATTCCATGCAGTAACACATTTTTAGTAGCCATCTTCTTACTCTTGTAGCTAAAACTGGAAGTGAAGAGGAAAGTAGCAGTAGTGAAGATGATAAGCCCTGTAACCAATGTGGGAAATACGATCATCCTGAATGGGTAAGTGTTGTCTATTTTCCCACCTTTGCATTGTCATAAGCTTTAAGTTGATCAGTTTATTTTTGCCATTTACAGATTTTATTGTGTGATAAATGTGACTGTGGCTATCATACGTCTTGTCTCCGACCACCCCTACTGGTAATTCCAGATGGCGATTGGTACTGCCCACCATGTGGCCATGTGAGTGATATATAACTGATTTATATTTAACTCAAACTATTTATGCTAGTAGATAAAAAAATTGGCCAGTTTTACATTGCAAATACATGTAGATGGAGGCAAAAGACAAGGCCTGTGAAATCTGTACATAAGGCATGAATTAAAGTATGCCTTACCTATTGCTTGTTTGGTGTTTATCAGTAACTTTATATTAAAATAAAATCTTGGCTGTCAGTGGAGCACAGCACTGCTGAGTTTTTCCCCGGCAACCTTACTGTCTACCGTAGGGATCGAAATGACGGCAATGGTGGAGCTATGGCTGAATTTTCCCTGGAACAAATGAACATGCACCCAACAAGAGGTGTCAGTATCCTGGAGCTACTGCTTACAAACAGA